>PVKA01012482.1:0-57680 GCA_004027165.1 Ctenomys sociabilis
ATCTACAGAATAATGTACAGGACTACAAGATAAACCCTGAGAGGACTTCACTGACCACATAGGAAATATAAAGTTCATGTGTTGGTATATAAGTCTTGATCTATCTAGGTCTTAACCATCCAGCAGAAAAGTATAAAAATGAAGTATACATCGTGGGGCCATAATATTAAGCTGAGCTGTAAATGGCTATGGTCGACAATGTCTTTGAATAACTCACTATGGTTGTAGAATGCTGGACTGTGTTGGATTGTGGTGTTGAGTTCAAGCACCTAAGTTAGTTGAATGTCAATGGAGTGCCCACCTTTGACAGGTGTAGACAAAGGAAGGGGTGTAGAAAGAAAAAATCATGATGTGTGTGTATAGACAGTATAGTTGGGATAGATAACGCTGTGCTTCTACATAATCCTATGAGAGGCAAGATCTGCACTAATGGTGGTTGGACAGGATATTATGTCGGCTTCTAGTACTATGGTCATCCACTAGGAAAATAATTATTGAATTTTTTATATAATTCAGGCATAAAAATAAGATAAGTAAGCAGCTACACTCTTAATTCACTGATATCTGCTAAAATAATATCTGTAAATATAATATCATGTATGCACCTTGCACAATACCAAAACATTATGAAAACAGTTTGCAATGTATTAATTTGTCGAATCTGTATTGTTAAGGTGTCTTGAAACTGTCTGATTGACATTTGTAGTTCAATGAAAAAAAAAAAGAAATCTTGTGTGCTGTGTCCAAGAAGTAGCCTAAGAGAGGACCGAGTATGTTCTCCTTCTCTACTGTTGCTTGGAGTAAAGATGCAATGGCTGGCATTCTTGCAGCCATCTGGGAACATGGGGCTAGGTACCACGTCTGTTCCCTAGGAAGAGCAACACAGAAGCCTGGAAGACACCTGGGTCACTCAAACGTTTACAAAGCCACTACCGCCTACCTCCAAATGTCTTCTTCAGAAGACAGAAATAAACTTCTAATTTAAGCTTCTGTTATTTTTGGTTCTCCTGCTATATGCTGCTCTGCCTAATCCAATTAACACAGCAATTCACATAGGAGCAAATCCAAAGGACACACATAAAAAAGTACTCAGGCTTGTTAGCATTTAGAAAAATGTAAATTAAACAACACACTATTTCACACCCATCAAGCTGATTAAAAATAAGTGTTAATACCTATTATGAGCAAAACAATCTAACCACATCTATTCATGTTAAAACTTAAAATGACTTATATTCTTTCCTTCAGCAATCCTATTCCTAGGAATCTAACTCCAAGTATTCAAGGAATCCATCAGTCAGGGGTGGTGACACATGCCTATAATCCTAGAATTTGGAAGGCTGAGGCAGGAGGATCAGGAGTTCAAGGCCAGTTTGGAAGAGAGTAAGACCCTATATCAAAAAAGAAAATAAAAGCATATGAAAGGCCCTGTGCTCTATCCCCAGCGATGTCCTTTTAAAAAGGAAAAATTCCTGCACATGTAGACCATATTTTTATGGATGCTACCTGTAGCAACATTTAGCCAGGAAAAAAAAAAAGCAAAAACAGGAAACAGTAAGTGCCTGGATAGGGAAACAGTTGGATGAATCACAGCCGAGGCTGGAGTGGTGCTGTCAGGCTCTGGTTCCCCTGAGAGAGCAGGCTACAGGGCCGAGCACAGGAGGGTGCCTGCGAAATGCTCTACAAGCCACCCCTGACTGCTTGCCCCTGCCAGCTGACGTCACACGGGGTCAGAGGCCCTGCCCCAACCGAGCCCTTGGGACACCCTCAGCAGCCAGTGACCGCTCCCAGGATGGCTGTGCAGGCCCTTCTGTGGACAGCGATTCCCAGACAGAGACTCGGCATCGATGGCCACCAGTCCTAGCAGGTAGAGTCTGAGCAGGACCCGTGTGTTCCCTGTATCTGCCCTGTGCCACCAGCTTCACCTGGGTCATGGAGTAAGTTCACTTCCTGTGAGAACAGCTACTTCATTGTCCTGCTTGGTCTTTCCATGGGGAAACTTCCAAGAGGGAGGCTTAGGGGCCAACTGTGGTCCTCACAGCTATGATGGTTCCAAATTCCCAGTGGATACCCACCGTTCCTTCCCTACTCCCTGTTCCCTCAGCTCTGCTGGGCAGATCCCAAGCCTCTGAGCCCTGGCTCTGCCCCCTCCTGAGGCCAGGATGCTGTGCCCATCCCTGGCTGTCCACCTCACCTCCTGTCAGGGTTGGGCTCTCACTGTGAGGCAGCAGAGTATCTGACTCCAAGATCCCAGGGTGGAGCCAGTTTCCTGAGACACCCTGGTGCCCACCACCACAGGTCCAGCTCTGAGACACTGACTCCAGGTAGGGACTTTCCTAGGGTGTGCTTTCACAGGTCTCAGACCAAGGGAGCACTGGAGTTGGTATGCCCTCAGCGGTAGCCCTAACCAAGGCAGAAGGACTTGTGTTTTGATGCCCTGCATTGAGCAGCCATTCAAAGCAGATTGCCTTGGCAGGGTGTCCAGGCATGGGTGGTGCAGCTCCAGGGCCAATGACAATGCCCAGGGAGACACCAGGTCTGCTAAACGAGTCTTGAGGCCAGCATGACCAGGGAGGAGCTGGTATGGCAACCTCAGCACCCACTGCAATTAGGCAGTGGGGAAATACGTGAGCCAGAGGAACTGGTGGATGGGGTTTCCTGTTGAGAAAAGCAGAGCAGGGAATAAACAGCCTTCTAATTTGTGTGTATGTCCCTCTCAACTTCATCAAGTTGTCCAACTGAACTTTAAAACTATGCATTTTTTAAAAATTTCTGCTATCACATTTTTAACTTTGAAGCATTTTCACTTGGCTGCGTGTGGTGGTGCAAGGCAGTCAAGTCCTCAGGGGGCTGAGGCAGGAGGAGCATGCCAAGCTGGCCTGCAGACTGGTTTGCTCTGCCTTGGCACAATGCACATGCTGGGCCGGGGAGATGGCTCAGTAGAATAAGCACTTGCCTGGCAAGCACAAGGGCCTGAGTTCAATTCCCAGTTCAAAAAAAGCACATTCTGAGCTGGCCAATTCTTGGTTGGGAGAGGGGGCTTCTGTACAGTGTAGAATGTACCCACATCCTAGACTCATGTACCACACAAACACATACACACCAAATACCCCTGGGGAATTGCAAACATCAGTGTCCTTGGAGCTTTCTTGTGGCATGTTCCTTCCTCCTTCCTTCTTCCTTTCAATAGATTCTTTCTGAACCAGGCTGATTCCTATTCTTTCCGCTTCCCTGGTGTCAACAGTCTGAGGTGTAAGATGTCCCCCCGTAGAGCCTGAGTCTCTAGGGCCTGCATTAGGGTGGAATTTGCTCTGGCCCATGTTCTGGTCCTTGGCTGACAAAGGCAGCCAAGAACAAGGCCAAAGACAAGTGCGTTAACCATCTAGGCCACAGTGCCAGAGCACGATCACAGCAACCAGAGTGCAGGCACCACTACTTAGGAATGGCCAAGAAAAATAAAGCAAGCCCTCTATTTTTTCACTTGAAAACATTCATGCATTCAATGCCTTCAAAGTTTCCTCTCTATTATGACCATTGGAAAGGGAAAAATGAAGGGAGCTTATCCTCCCTCTGCGTTCCAATGGACGCCCCAGTTTTCTCACCCCATAACTGCCTATGGGGAACCACTCAGACTGCCTCAAAGCTTAGGAGGTCTAACGAAGAGGAACAAGCAGGACGTGACCCTGCCTGTCTAGTGCAAGGGCCCTGGATGGGCCACAGTTATATAACCTTAGCACAGGTCAGCAGGCACTGTCGCTGGTCACTCTGTAAGGATGTAAATACGGGATAACAGCTTATACAATTAAGATGCAGGCAGCGCTCTGGTACTCTCTCTGGCCCTCTGCTTAGCTCCATGCTGCCTGTTATTGTTGCAGAAGTCTTGCACACATGCATTCTTTAACCTTGCGATCTCATCTTCAAAAATCTCCCTTGGGTCCCCCTGAGAAAGAGAACACTGCCCAACACTGCTGAAGCTTTCATACACAAGGCAAATCCACATCTATTCAGCACCTCTACCTGAAGCCTAGCAGACACTAATCAGGCCTCTGAAAGTTTTCCTAGGTGGGACATCGGCAAGGACATTCATCAATGTCCATCCACATTCTCATCCTCAGTCAGGACTGGAACCCACAGCCCAGCGTGTCTCTGTGGAGTCCCCACCGTACTCTCTCCTTGGTTGTTACTAATTCACCTGAATACAAAGTGTCTTTCTTTCCCCATCACTACTGGCAAGATGCAGTTTTACTTAAAAGTGGATCTGAATGAAAATTTCCATCCTGTTTTATGGCATGTGAATGACAGCTCAATAAAGCTATAAAAAGAAAAAACTTGTGAATATGATATCTGTCACAGGAGTCCAGGAGAGGGCCTACACCTGCTCACTTTGCAAGCAGAGCCACCATGGTGGAAGGAGGGGTGGGGGAGACTCGGGACACAGGCCCAGGGTCAGGGTCAGCACTACTGCTTGCTGTCCTACCGCCTTTGCAGGACTGGACAGCCTGCCCGCTATGAGTTAAACCATGTCCCCCACCAGTGCTGGTGACAAGGCCTTGGATCCAGGTGTTCTGAAGGATGGCTTCTGAGGGACCAGTCCCACCTGGGTGTCACTTTGGGACCCTGGGTTTGTATGTAGGAGCTACAGCTTTTCCTGAATTTGAAAATGTCACTCATAAGTCACTTCATATTTACAAGTTTTTTTTTTTTATAGCTTTATTGAGATTTCATTGACATGCCATTTAAAAGGATGGAGCCCCAACTTGCACTAACGCACAGTGGTCACCAAACAGTCTCTCTGGGCAGCAGCCCGGGAGCCTTCTCTGTGGACACTTGGCTGGGAGTCCCAGAGGTCACTCTGTGCAGCTGGCGGCCTAATCCCCCTTCCTACCCTGCCCCACCTGCTGCTGTGGTCCCTCAGTCTGGGAGGCCCATTCCTTGCACCCTAAAATACACCACATGCAGCCTCTGCTTGCATCCTCCTGATACTGAGATAGAATAGAAGAAAAAAAAAAAAAGGAAAGAGACAAATCATAACTCAAAACTACTTTGTAAGAAGACGGCAGCTCCCAGGACACAGCTGGGACACAGCTACCCAATGCCATAAACTGGCTCAATTAAGAAAGCAAAGTATGGGGCTCTGGCCCTAGAGGACAGCCCAGGGTCAACAGTCCTGGCCAGATCTGCACTTTGTCCCTGCCAGAACCGTCTAGAAGGCTGTGTACTGGGCCAATAAAGAGGGTAAACAAGAAGCTGAGCAAATCCAGAGGCCATGTAAATCACCTATTAAAGAAAACAAACCAACCATGCCTGCTAAGGGCCTGGCACCCTGGGGGAGGAGGGGCACTTTGACCCAGCTTTCTCCCCAAAGGAAGAACTGAACAGCCTCAGTTTTAAACAGGCGTCTCATTTCTCTTTGCATCCCCTCAACGCTCTTTCATGTAGTACTCTCTGCCTGTGCCTAACCCCACTTGTGATTCTTTCCAGAACAGTCAGAATGTCCCTTTGCGAGTCAGGACTCAGGGAGTCTGCTACCACAGGGTGCTCAGGCCCAGCGAGTACCAGTCTCCGCCTTCAGGGACCCTGGCTGACCTGCAATGGGGAGCTCTTGCATGTTGCCCCAGGTGGGCTGAGGGGCCCAAGAGCAGTGAGGGAGACCACCCTGTCAAGCTGTATCCCCTGGGCCAGGTCTGAGCGTTCGGGTGTCTGCACACCTACAGGGTGTTTTAGAGAACAAGAAAGGAGGGAGTCTCAGAACACACACAGGGTCTCAGGCACCCCGAGAAGGAGAGGAGGCACCCTGTGAAGCAAAGATGCCAGTTTCTGTTTTCTAGTGGCCACATGCAGCAAGTTAAGAAGCAGGTGAAATGAATGTTAATTTAACCTAATTCATCTAGGATGTTGCTAATTTAGTGCAAAAATCATGTGAATGTGATATATTTGATAGTTTTCCTTTATACTAAGTTTTCAAATTCTGGCACACAATTTGCACTCACAGCCCAAAGCTGGGCACAAACACACACACCTGTTCGCCCAGCACTCCAGAGGCTGAGGCAGGCCAGCCGGGTTACACAGTGAGTTTAAGCCCAGCCTGCACAACATAGTGAGACTCCTCTCAAAAGAAAAAAGGAGAAAAAACTCCACGTGAGCAGCCGCTTCTGTTCTGAGAGCAGCGGCCTCCAGGGACCCTGCCCCATGGCTCCCAATCCACGAATGGTCGGCAAGCTACCTCGCTGCTTGCCCACTGGACACAATCAACACCCGCAGAGCCTTTTAGAAACACGCCCCTGTAGACTCCTACACGTCGTCTTTCTGCAAAATTGTGACAACACACACAGAAAGCCCCACATCCGCCAGGCCCATCTTCCTCTAGAGCGACCTCTGTCCCCATTGACCCGCGCATCCTCTGTGCCTGGCCGCCCTGGTGACTCCCGTCTTGCTTGGCTGGTACTGTCCCAACAGCGCACCAGCGTGAGATTTACAGAGGACTCGGCTGTTTCTCACAGCCTGGAGCCCGGAGGCCGAGGAGTGCTGGCTCCGCTTCCACTGGGCTGGTGCCCAGCTTCCCAGTCGCCTCTATCGGAGCTGGAGAACAGGGATCAAGAGCGGGCTCCCCCACCCCCTACCCCAGCCTACAGCTGGCTTCCCGCAGCCCAGAGCCCGATCTCCTCTTACTGTAACACAGCAAGGTCTGAACTTTGGAAGAGCCGCTTCCGCCACTCTACCTTTCCTTCTAGGAGCGGAGCACTCTAGGAAGATGCCGTAGCCAGATGGAGGGAGTTTTTAAGGAGGGGTTGATTTCTTTCAGCACATTGTCCTTGGGGTCCTGCCCTGCTTGGTGAGTGGGTCCAGTCCTTTTTAAGGCTGAGTAAATTCCCTCGCATGCGGATGCAGGTGCTGCATTCCATTTACCCACTCACTGCTTCGATCCTTCAGCTATCTTGCATCTTGGGCAGGAGCTCAGGTCTACACCGATCTTCACGAGACCCTCTTTTCAGTTCTTTTTGGCGTCTACCTCCACCGTGTAAACGGAGAATTAAGTGCTAAGCCTATGTTTTACTTTCAAAGGGGCCCCGAATCTACTTATTCCAGACTTATTGAGGTGTAATCTGTATCCAGCAGGACTGGCCAGATTTGAACGTACCTTGTAGCTGGGAACACAAATTATAAATTGAGGGGAGGGCCTAGGCTTTAAGGAAGGTCTCAGCGGTCCTGGGATGCTGCAACACCCCAGGGAAGACTGCATCAGCTGAAGACAGCTTGGTCCCTTGAGAACCCAGGCATCCTGAAACTAGGGTTTCACCTTGGGGAAAGGACAAACAGCCTCATTAGCATAAGGTCAGGCTACCCTGAGTCACTGGATATTCCCTGAATAAAGGGTGGCTGGCTCAGAGTGTCTTAGCTCCTCCCTGTATCGGATTTCTAACTGGTGGTCAACTTCTCACACCCCGCTGAACTGAACTGGCATGGTGCTGGGTGTGGGAGGCGCACCTGAGGGTTGTTGCCAGCAGCATAGGAGGCTATTAGAAAGCTATTGGGGGGAGGTTGGAAGCTGCCGGCTCTGTTGAAATACTTTGTCAGAGGACCTTGTCATCCTGGCTTTCATGATGAACTTGGCTGTTCTCGGTGGAGGAGGAGCTCGGGACCTTGTTGTCGCTGAGAACGGCCGAGGTTCATTTTGGGGGAGCTCTGGTCCTCATCTTGAGCATCGCTTCCTGGCTCCAGAGGGGAAGACGGAGCACTGCTCAGTGTCATGAAGCATGTTGCATTGGCTTTCCTGATGGGAACTCAGCTTTTCACATCGCTGGAGGAGCTCAGGACTCCACTGTTTCTGAGGACGGCTGTGATACCTGCGAGAGCTCAGGTTCTCACCCTAAGTGTTGGTTCCTGGCTCCAGTGCAGATCCCTCGGTTGCTAGCACAGATCCTTCATCCCACTGGCATAGCCTCCCTAGCTTCCACCACTGCCCTTCGGGCCTTTCCAGCACAGATCCATGAAGCGGGCCTGCATGGGACATTGTCATGGGCTCTAGGCCTCCAGTTGGACTTGTGGGAGGCACTGTTATGAGCTCAGGGCTTTCACCTGGACTCATGCAGGATCTCAGGATCCTAGCTCTTAGATGGAATCTTTAGTATTTAGTGTGTGGATAGATTTCCTGCACTTGTATATGATTCTTGGGTAATTACTTATAAAATATTATAAAATGTGTCTTGTGTTATATTGTTTTTCCCTGCAAAACCCCACGCCATGACACTGCTTGTCCTGAAGCACTGACCTTCCAGTACCCCCTGTCCTCATTTTTTTTTTTTTGTCTTTTTGAGACAGGGTCTCACTATTCAGTTCAGGCTGGCCTTAACCTCACTTTGTAGCCCAGGCTGGTCTCAAACTCACAACAATCCTCCTGCCTCAGCCTCCCAAGTGCTGGGATTACAGGCATGCACCACCACGCCCGGCTCCTCATTTTGTTTTTTTTTTTTTTTTGGCAGAACTGGGGATTGAACTCAGGCCGTTATGCTTGCCAGGGAAGCACTTATTCTACTGAGCCATCTCCCTTGACCCTGTCCTGCACTATTAAATCAGTCTCCATTTCCCGTTTTGTCCTCTCACCCTGCCCCACATGCAGGCAACTGGAAGTCCTGGCCAGGTCCCTGATAACATGTAGTGAGTTCTGATCCCTGCCGCAATTGAGATTAGGCTGCATCTGCTGCCCCAGAAAGTTTCCCTTCACGGAAAACTCCCGCTCCCTCAGTCTAGGTTAACTCAAGCCACCCACTGATCTCTTCAGAAGCTTTACAAATCCAGGGGGCAAGGGAGCCACCAGTGCCCAGCGCTATATCACACCTGCCCTTCACGCTCTGTTCATCATGGTAACTGGCCAAGTAACTGAGTCTCTGCTGAAGTGTGTCACTTAGGACTTTTTCTCAGCTGCTATTAACAGCTTATCAAATGCTTAAAAAACAGAAACAGTATTTATCTTTTACGGATCTTTCAGCTTTTTTTTCTACCATTCTTAGCCCATGGATTCCGACTCTAGTATTGCCTCATAGTCCACAAAGGCTGCAGCCATGGCATCTCTGCTGCAGGCGACAGGAGAAAAGGCTGACAGGGCACATACTTTATAAAGCTTTTTCTGATGCCCCCTTTCGAAGAGCTTCTGCAGAAGTGACACCCAAGATTGTCTACTCCCATCTCCTCTGGAACAAGACCAGAGCTCTTCAAAAACAGCGAAGATGGAGAAATTCCATCATCAAGAATGTGCTAGAAAATGAGCTAGACAAAAGAGTAAACTAATGCAGCCTCATACTTCCCCAGGGATGGGCATCAGGGATTAATATTCTAAATAGGTATCAATTACCTTGATGGAGCCCAAGAGTCACTAACCCAACCCCCAACAGGAAGAGACCTTGTCCCATGACTCGCTTCCTTATTTGGTCCTGGATTTAATCAACTTTACCTGAGCAATGGTGCTTGTACTCTCATTGGTTGACCATAGCTTTGTCCCACCTCATGTCCACCTAAGTGAGTTCCCATGTTTTCCATAATCTGACTGCTTTTACTCTGTAAAAGTCCCTAGAAGAGATAGCTTCCCAGATATCACCCGCTCAGCCCCCCCTTCAGTGCCTCTCTGAGGCCTCTTTCTTTCCCCCAATAAATATTTTGCTCTTAACCTCCCTTTGTTCCTCAAGTTCACTCGATTTGAGAGAACACAAGCTCATCCCAAGTACCTTTCAGGTTGGGAGTTGCATTTCCCTGTATCAGTATAATTTAACGGGTGCGCACAGCTGTCCCCCACCTGGTTCATTATTCTAAGGCCACAGTCAGGCTCCTCAGATCCCTTTCTTTGCTTCATACACAGTGAGCTGAACTGCTTCTCCCAGTGATCCACTGGAACAAAATTCTTACTGAACAAACTTTAGTCAAATTTCTCTGTTTCCTGCAGACCTCTGAATAAATATGGGGCCCTCCTGCCTGAAGCAGCCCACAGCTGGCCCTTCTGGAGAACAGCCTGGCCCTGGGGTGAGCATCCCTGGATCTGTCGCCCACTCCACCACCCATTAAGCCCACTTCTTCCTTGCACTTTCTCCCTAGCTGTCTTTACCTCTCTGTCTGAAAGAAAAATTTTCTGTGTAACTTGGAGATGCGTACAGGTCTCATGGTGAATGCACTCCCACCACCATGACCCTCCTTTCCCACAGCCTTTGTGATAATCCTCTGGAATAAAGTATTTTTCTCCTCTCCAGATGTACATTTGTTTTTCACTGGATAAAGCATGACTCATCAGAGACCATCTCCTGATGCAGCTATGTACGTTCTGTTCTGACTTCTGACTGAAGCACTCTTTTAAGCTCTGCCTCCTCGATCTGCCAAGCCCACAAGGCCACCATCCAGCACCAAGGGTGAAAATCTCATCTGGAAGACAAAAAAAAAAAAAAAAAACCTTGGCATAAGAGCATCAGGCTTTGGGTTTAGGGGCTACAGCCTCGCTCCTGTGGATCCTGGCCAGGACACAGCATCTTCCTTAAAGAGCCACTGTTAAGTGAGAACCTACTAAGTGCCAGCACACAGCCAGCCCCTGGGAGTTGAGAGCTGCATGAGACAGATGATAATGGAGGGCCAGAGGATTCTGGGAAGAAAACAAGCAGGGTAACTGGGAAGGTAGAGTGCAGAAGTCATGTTCAGATAGAGCAGAGCTGAGCACCAGTGTCTCCAGGCTGGGCAGGAAAGGACTTGCCGGGAAGGGGCTTAGGTGAAACCTGAGGAGCTGAGAGGAGATGCAAAGGAACATTTCTGGGAAAGAGAGCAGCCAGTGTGGAAAGCTAGAGTAGGAGGGGCATCAGGGCATCTGAGAGTTGGAAGGGCAACATGAAGGTGAGCTAAACAAAGTGAGAATGGCACGGGGTATAACAAGTCCACATCTTCTTTATCCAGTCCTCGGTTGATGGGCATTTGGGTTGCTTCCAAGATTTAGCTATGACAAATTGCACAGCTATAAACATGGATATATATATATATATATATATATATATATATATATATATATATATATCACTGTTGTATGATGTTTTTAGTTCATCTGGAAAAATACCCAAGAGGGGAGTGGCTGGGTTGAATGGGACCTCCTAGCTTTTTGAGGAATCTCCAGACTGATTTCCATAGTGGTTGTACCACTCTGCACTCCAACCTACAGTAGAGAAGGGTTCCTTTTTCCCCACAGCCCCTCCAGCATTTGTTATTGGTTGACTTCTTGATGATAGCCATTCTTTCTGGGTTGAGATGAAAGCTCAATATTGAATCTCAGTGTTTTAATTTGCATTTCTCAAATAACCAACTGAGGGATGGGTAAAAAAGATTGTGGTATGTTTTACACGATGGAATATTATTCAGCTATAAAAAAGGATACATTTGAGGCTTTTATCAGTAAATGCATGCCACTAGAGATGATACTCTTAAGTGAAACAAATCAAACCCACATGTACAAACATTGTATTGTCACCTCAGTGTGAAAACCTGAAAGAGAAAATAAAATCTGAAGGGTACAACAGATACCACAAAAAGGGAATAAACCTGTTCAAAAGAAAGGAATTACTAAATTGAAGACAAGGACAGGAGAGGGACTGGGGGGAAAGAGATATCTCTATTATTATGGTTTGTATCTAGGTGTCCCCTCAAAGCTTCATGCAGTCATTGAGGCAGCCTCTGAAGTTTGTGATTAATTCATGATCCAAGACTGGGATCATGGGTGTGAGTGCTACACTTACCCTGGGGTGGACAGCCTCAAGGCAACAGAAGGGAAGGAGAGAGACCTGCTTCTGCCATTGTTTTCGTCACTCCTCTCTTCTGCTCTTGCTGTTTTCCACTGCCATGAACTGTTGCCCTCTGCCACGTGCCACTCTGCTTTGGAGGCAGCCAAGTATGGACTGAAACCTCCACAAACTATGAGCTAAATAAACCTTCCCTTGGGCTGAAGAGATAACTGAGTCTAAGTACCTGCTTGGCAAGCACAAGAACCTGGGTTTGATCACTGGTACCGCACACCATGCTGTGTCAGCCCCAGGCACTGAATGGACCACCGGAACCAGACACAGTGGCACACACCTGTAATCCCAGCACTGGGAAGGCTGAGACAGAAGGGTCACTACAAGTCTGAGCTGCATTGTGAGACCCTGTACCAAATAAATAAATAAATAAATAAAAGATTTTTTTAAAAAACACAAAATATCACAGCTACTTTCTCTTAATTCAGTAAGTGGAGGGATCTGCTCTAGTGGTGTTTGTGGATAGAGTGTCATGTCTGCATCTTGTGTAACAGGTAGCCATGGGAAGACAATATGCAATGTGTTAAGTGTTAGATCTGTCCTACTAACTTGACTTGAAACTGTCTCATTGCTGTTTGTTCTTCAATGAAATTATGGGGAAAAAATAAAAGAGTCCTTCCTTAATTTTGGGTGTCAGGTATTTTGTTACTGAGGAGAAAGTAACTGAGACATCTATGTATGTCAGCAGGACTTTCTGTATAAATGTACTGTGGATTTCTGCTGTATGGAAAGGAGTAGTTGGTGTGTAATTTCTTTTGTCTTTTTTTTAATTCTTTGTCTTCTCTCTTCTTACTTTCTTTTATATAATTTTCTTTTGTTCTTCCAATTTTGCATGCAAATATGTAGTAATATAAACTAATCTGAAGACAACACTATGCAATACAACAAATTATTTTGTTTAGTGAAATTCTGTATATATATATATTTTTTTTTTCTTTTTTCTTTTTTTTGGTGGAACCAGGGATTGAACTCAGGCCCTTGTGCTTGCCAGGCAAACACTTATTCTCCTGAGCTATCTCCCCAGTCCCCAATTCTATATCATTTGTAATTTTTCTGTTTTAATACTATTTTGTATTTTGTACTCTCCTTAAAAAACAGAGTAAATGTTAAAAAAAAAAAAAAAAAAAAGAATGGCACAGGGGAGGTGCCCTCCCAACACCAAGATTGATTGATTGATTTGGCTTTTGGAGCCAAGGCCTCTCTGTGTAGTTCAGGCCTTGATGTCACTGTGCCCATTAGGCTGGCCTCAAACTCATGTGGATCCTCCCAAGTGCTGAGATGTCCATTTATTTTTATTTTAAGTGGGATAGAAACTTCATGGCTTTCTGAGATCATGTTATTTTAATACACGCCTTGAGGACGACAGCAGCTGAGGCTTAATCCCCCGATGCACATCCCCAGCTGTGGACTAGCTGCGCTCTTTGGGGAATTTCCCATCTCCCTGGGCCTGGCGTCTTACTTACTCCTTTGACAAGGACTCTTCCTGAAGGATTTGAGCTCTCAGTTTTTTTTTTTTTTTGGCGGAACTGGGGATTGAACTCAGGCCTTTGCACTTGCCAGGGAAGTGCTTATTCCACTGAGCCATCTCTCTGGCCCCTCAGTTGTGTTTTTTGCATACATTTTCCCCCAGATTACTATTTGCTTTTTATTTTGGGTTCCTTTTTTGAGAAATTTCCACATTTGTGTCTTGGGATGTGAGAATTCCATCACTTTTATTTATTTATTTTCCATAATTTTATTGAAGAATAGCAATGAGACAGTTTCAAATCAAATTACTAGAACAGATTCAATAATTAATACATTGCATATTGTTTTCTTAGTGGTTATTGGTTGTACAAGGTACAGACATGATATTCTATTTCCAACACTATTAGAGCAGATCCCTCTATCACTTTTAAACTTACAAGATTCTCCGCTACCCGACCTCTGTGTCTGGGTCTGAGTTTGTCGCTTGTTTCGTTCTTGGACTTTTCTTTTTATTGTCCAAGGCAAGGTAGCCTCTGATCCCGGGATCAGCCAAGCCAAAGGGCAGATCTCAGGGGATAACAGTCACTCCTGGCAATCCACTCTCTACCAACAGATAGCCTCAAGCAGGCTGGGCAAAGGCCTCTGCGACTGAGAACAGGTGGCTCAGCAGAAATCCTGACCTTCGCCAGGAAGCAGCTAACCTAGGAGGCCAAGTAAATCTGTGGGCATTGCCAGAGGATGACTTGCCCAAGCTGAAGCCCCACCCCGTTCCCGGCCCTCGCCCCGCCTCTTCGCCGAGCCTGTCCTCTGCTGACCTCTCAGCATCGCGGCTGGCGCGGGGGGCCCGCTCACTACCAATGTCATTGGTTGTCTCTCCGGCCCCGCCCCCCGGAAGACTTGATTTTCACAGCCAATCGCCAGGCGCGGCGGTGGCGTCGGCGGCGGCAGGGCGCGGCGCGGCGGAGCCTACGAGTCAGGTAGCGCGGCCTGGGGAGGGGGTCGTGGCCCAGACGTGGGGGCTGCGGGCTGGTACCGCTCCGCGGGCTGGCCGGGCTGTCGACTCCGAGCGGGCTGCGGCCCTGTGGTCTCCTCGGCGCAGACGGAGGGGCGGTGACCGATACTGTCAGCGGCGGGTCCCTGATTGCGGGTTGGAGGCCAGGGTGCGGGCCTAGGGCCGGGGCAGCTCCCGCTGCGGGGCGCGGAAGGAGGCTTGGAGGCGGGGAGGCCTCGGAGTGGCCGCGCCAGGCTCGCAGCTCCTGCGTGGGCGGAGGAGCCAGCCGGCGCCTCGCCCCTGCCGCTCGAGGGCCCTCCTCGCCGACTCTTTGTGAGTCTGTTAGTCCCCAAGTTTCAGATTTCATTTCTAGAATCTCTTTTAGCTACGTGGATAGGGAAAGGGATGCCTTGTAGCTCAGGCTACGAGGAGATAGACGCAGGGGAGTAAGGAATGCACGGTGACCTGTGAGGTCGTGAATCTCTCAGGTTGACAGGTGTTTTTCTCCTTCCTTGCCTCGCATGTGCAAGACATCAACCTGTGTCAAAATAACAGCGTGTTAGTTTCCTGCTTCTTCGCACGTGTCCTGAGTATCCGTGTCTTAGTGAAGAAATCGTGGAATGCATAAATAGCAAATGAGAGTGTTGTACAAAGATTGTGCTTTTACTCTTGTATGGAAGCAGAACAGTTCTTATTGCTCATCGCGAGGATCCCAGCCTATGGATAAATATATCCAGTCTTTTAAGGTGCTCTTACTGTGCCTCTCTCTTTCCAACTCAGCGTAAAGACACTCGTATTTTGTACTGGTGGTATTTGTGAGTATCTGCAGGAATTAGGGAAAGGAATAATTGCCAACAAGATAGCACTGTTTAACAGGGCCAGCTGTACATTCTTGCCTCGGGGATTAACGCTGGGGTTTGGTTTTCAGGGAAGAAGATGAGGCAGAAGGAGCTGTTAACCAAGACCTTCCAAGGCCCGGCCGCTGTCTGTAGGACTCCGAGCAGTCACGTGTACATGTTCAAAAATGGCAGTGGGGACTCGGAGGATTCCTCTGAGGAAGAGACCGGGCAGCAGCAGGTGGTTCTACGCCCGCGGGGCCAGGAGCTCCAGAACAGTGCCCACCAGGCGCACCGGCCCAGAGCAGGGGACGTGGTGCTGCTGCAGCGGGAGGTGGCCCAGGAAGACAACCTCAACAAGCTGGCTCTGCAGTATGGCTGCAAAGTAAGCCACCCTAGGCTGCATCCCGGCTTCGGGTAGCTGGGAAGGGCTTGCCCAGGCCTGGTTGCCTTTCCTGACCCCATGGGTGGTCAGAGCCCCGAGGCAGCTGCAGCAGGTGCCTGTGTAGCCAGAGGTGGAAGGCAGGCAGATGTCCTTCATCTCTGAACTGGGCTCAGAACAGTCAGTCAGGAAGCCGTCATTAACTGCATTTCCTTTCTGCACAGCAGAAAACATTGGAATTCTGAGACCCCCTTTCCCCCTTTTTTTTTTTTTTTTGGTCATTTGA
The DNA here is from genome assembly GCA_004027165.1 of Ctenomys sociabilis. Taxonomy (NCBI): domain Eukaryota; kingdom Metazoa; phylum Chordata; class Mammalia; order Rodentia; family Ctenomyidae; genus Ctenomys; species Ctenomys sociabilis. Next base: position 15,773 of record PVKA01012482.1, read on the forward strand.
ACACATTTTATTTAAGACAGTAGAGGGTTGGAGCTGTCAGGAGGAATTTATCCAAGATTCTTTTGGTGTGTTTACTTTTCTTGCTACTTCTAATTTTTCTGACTTATGGGGCTGTGCTTATTTGGTAAAAATTCACCTCTCATAATTGCATGATCTAGCTCTGTGCTGTGTACCTATATAACTCTGTTTTTCTCTTTAATTATGTTTTTAGCACTCAGAATGATTAACAGTGGCAAAGTAAGTAGGACAGTATTTAAAGAATCGCATCATTTTTTCCTAGAGTTAAATTACTTCATTTTGCTAACACTGTACAGTAGATACAGCCTTCCCTAAGACCATGTAAGCTATTTAGTATTAAAAAACTTAGAAAGTGTTGGTCATTTATCTAACAAGGTCCATATGCTGAAGAGATCCTATAGGGTATTTGTGTCTTTCTAGGCCAGTTTCTAGAGACATACAGCACTTTAAGTTGTACAGATTTCTACAGTTGACTGCCTGTGATTTATAGAACATAGGTTGAAAAACAAACCCTGCATATATATGGGTAGGTCTGTTGGTATGGTGATATCTAATAAGCCTACTAAGAATATATAATGTCTCCAACTGATCAGTTTTGCTAATTTAAACATATTTGCTTTGAGGTTGAGTCAAAGCCCAGAACATCTCAAGGATTTCCTATGTTTGTAGTTTCAGAAAACAATGAAAAATGTCACCATGAAATGATGAAAGCAGCTGCTACCTAATGACAGTACCAGACATGTTTGACACAAAGGAAGCGCCAAGGGCCTGTGGCCTGCATTTATAGTCTAGTCTAAGTGGACTTGTAAATGAAAACTTTACAGATGATTTGCAGTATCTGGAAGATTTTCAAACATTAGCTTGAGGAGGAGTTTACTTTTTGATTTATATCTGTCCCCTTCTTCATAAATCCCAAAGTTTAAGAAAGGAGTTTGTTATGAGCTTTATGTTAAAAGATAAACTCTGTTACACATGTTCTTTTTGCCTGAGTTGACAATTAGAAAATCTGTCCATATATGGTCTTCAACTTTTCCAAAAGAAAAGCAGTGATGTCTTCAGTGTCTGAATTCACCTCAGTCAAAGCATATCCACCCTGTAGCACTTTTGAGAAAGACAATATGGTTCTGGGTGAGGTCACATCTGTGGTATTACAGGTAAACTGGCTTCTGCTGTCTTTAGAACTGGCAGAGGCTTTGGGGTTTCCTCAGGCAGCCTTTCACTTGGGTTGGGGGGGTAGAAGGAAACCGGACAGTTGGGGGCGCTGTTGAATCAAAGTTAAAAGAAACAGGAAGGGCTACTGAGTTCACTCTAGTGTCCTGATAGGGTTTCACCTAAAAGCATTTTGTTGCAGTGGCATTTGAAACGGTTTCCAAAACTGACCTGAAATTGTTCAGACTTGTAATCTATAGGCACATTTGATCACTAAGCTGTCCATTAGCGCTGAGTAAAAGCCAAACATGCCCAGGTGCACATGCAGCTTCCTGGCTTTCCCCAGCCTGGCCGGGTTGGACTTGGCTTTCATCCGGCCAAACTTAAGGGCCACTTGGCTATAACGTGTACTTTTAAGAAGCTTCACTTAATTTATGACACATCTTCATGGCTCTCCTAGGTCGCAGATATTAAGAAGGTTAACAACTTCATCAGAGAACAAGACTTATATGCTTTGAAATCTATTAAAATTCCTGTGAAAAGCCATGGGATCCTCACAGAGACCCACAAGGAACTGCAGCCCCTTCCAGGCCCATCCTCAGACACCAGAGTGACCTTCGTGGAGCCTCCCAGTGCCGACAGCACGGCTGCAGGTGTGGATGCCCAGGCCAACAAGTTGACAGACTTCTTTAAGGGCATTGACCAGAACATCGAGCGTGCAGTGCGTTCGGAGATCTTCCTGGGTGACAGCTGCTGTGCAGATGCTGCCAATCAGCCACTGCTCCCCACAGCCCCGAAGACCTCTACAGATGGTGCAGACTGTGGGATCCAGTGGTGGAATGCTGTCTTCATCATGCTTCTAATTGGGATTGTGCTGCCGGTGTTTTATTTGGTCTATTTTAAAATCCAGGCTACTGGGGAGACCCCTAATAGTTTGAATACAACTGCCATCCCCTATGGCTCAGTGGCATCAAGTGTTGGTCCAGGACAGTCCCCCAGGTTAGCGCTTCCAGTGCCAACTCTGACCTCAGCAGCCAGCCAGTTCGGCCCAACCACCCCAGCAGGCAACTAGGCTGTTGTTCCTGGAGAAGCAGCCCCACCCCAGCGGTTGGCGCCTGCTGTCTACTGACTGGCCCTGACTGTGTCCTTGGGACTACACTTTGTTTCCTGGGATGTATGGACACAACTTCAGGTCACAGTGTTTTGGATGGCACCAGCCCTGAGGACTGCACGCTTGCTCTGAGGCTTTGGGCTCCACACAGTGCTGTCCTTAGCTGCCTCCATGTCCAAGGTCTGCCAGACAGACAATTACCTGCGACCCACGCTTCCTGAAGCCACTCGCAGGCTGGCTGGCTGGCTGACTGGCTGGGCCCTGAACTGGCTGTGTGGAGGGAAAGGACTGGGTTCCGCCAAGGATGCAGCAGTGTGGGCATCCCAGGGTCAGGGCCAGTTGGGTCATCTGCCTATTAGTGTCCCCACCCACTACGGAGGCAACCTGGCCTGGCTCTTGGAAGTGTCATCTCCCCAGGAAAGGTGCTACAAAGTAGTAGTTTATGTCCCTCTGATTTACAGAGTGGAGATGATGATTGTAAGAAGTCCTGCTTCCTCTTTGCCTGTCAATTAGCTTTACGGAAGCAGAGCCACTTGCCGGGTCATGGTGCTTCCCTGCTGGGTAGACAGTTCTTTTCCTCAGTTTCCTGTCCACATAGCCTGCTGCACAAGCATATCTCATTTCCTATGAGAAACGTTCCCCACATCTGGGGCTCCTGGGTCATCCTATCCCCCTTTGTGTGTGTTTGGTATGGGGTCTCATTATGCAACTCAGACTCAAACCTCCTGTTTTCAGCCTTGCCAGCAGGCAATTACAGCTGTGTGCCACCATGCCCGGCCTCCATTGCCAGCTTAGTGCGCACAGGGTCAGGGTCTGTGTGGTATGTGGTGCTTGGGATTGAGCCCCAGTCCCAGCACTTGGCTTAGGGGGCAGTTAGTTCACTGAACTATCTCACTGGCTCTTTCCCAGCCTCTTAAGCAAGGGTGCTCTTGCTGGCTCAAGCGAGGCAGGAAGGATGTGCACAGTTGCTGAGGTGCAGAGCAGTTACCTTGTTGGCATTGCCCAGAGCAGCAGCCGCAGTACCCCAGACCCGTGTGCTTCCTGCCACTTCCACAGGAGGGCCTTTTGGGTGGTGATGCCCCTGGGGCCGTGGTGGTGAACCTACAGCACACATTACTTGTTTTTAAGACCAAAGATGTTAAATAGTAGGTTGGGTTTTTCTAAACCAAAATGTCAGTATTCAGATTGGATTGAGGTGTTGGCACTTTGCAGTGCATAAGTGGGTTTGGACTTGCTGTTTGGGCCACTTGGTCTCTAAAAGGCTTGCCCTCACTGCCCTAGGAGAGCCCCCTGTATACAGTGTAGCCCAGAAGACCAGATACTTCATGGAGGGGTATGAGTATTTGCTTTCTGAGACTGTAAATAGTCTGAGATAGCAGCTTAGAAGAAGAAAGGGTCTATTTCCACTCATGACTTCAGAAGCTTACTTCCTGTCAGTTGGCCTATTGGTTTTAGATCTGTGGCAAAGGGGCACATCATGGCAGGGAATGTGTAGTGGAGCTGACCTCATTACATGGGATGACTGTGATGTCATCATGTGATGTCATCTCACGTGTTGACTGGAAATGAGAAGGCAGTCTGGAGTCCCAAGATCCCCTTCACAGGCACTGCTCCAGTAAGCTGCCTTCCTCTCATTAGGCCCCACCTCAAAATAATGCCAAGCTGAGGACCACGCCTTTAAGTCTTAGGCCTTTGGGACACTTACCCAACTCATAGTAAAGTGGCTGTGGCTCACCACAGGGAGATGGGGCCAGACATTTGCCTGTCCTCACCTCTGTCAAGACACCAGCCTGCTGTGTGTAGGTAGGGTGAGGCAGGGAAGAGTTGAGGGGCTCAACCACGAGGCCCAAATGCTCAGAAATGCTGCCCTCGAGGCACTAGTATGGCACTCGATACCAGAGGCCCAAAGATAAATGTAAAAGATCGCACTGTTGGAGAGCAGGGGAGGGTGGCAGAAGAGTCCTCCAGCTAGGTTTCCAATTTCTTTCTCTCAGTTTGTGTGAAACTGACCTAGAGTTCAATTTAGAGCATTTACACCATCTTCACAAATGTTTTCTTGAGGGACCAGGATGACCAGGACAAAACAAACTCATCAACCTGGATATAGGAAACATTTTGATCATGTAAATGTTTTTCCAGCTAAGCATCTCTGCTCACAGTGTTGCTGGGGGCCCCAGATTTCCCCATTATTTGTGGCCTTTAACTTCACCAGGGAGGGCCCCGAGTCCCTTGGAAAAATTACTTTTGCCAAGCAAAGAATATAAATCTCTTACTTTTCTCAAGTGGAATAAAATGCTTTCTTCTGTGAAGGAAAAATGATTCCTGTTTTTTTAAACAAGGTGATGATTGAGCATGAGAAGGTGGGGGCGGTGGCAATGAAGGCACGTGTGTCCAGGCTGTGCCCCCAGCTCTGCCTGCACCTGGCATCCAGGGCTTGTGAGGGACCACCACCCTCTGGCCAGCCAGCTTGCCTAAGAAGTTCTAGGGCTGTTCTGAGGTACACATGGGGGATGGGCAGTTTGTTTTCTGCATAATTTGGTGTCACTGTATAATGTTTCCAAGAAAAAAAACTCATCTTTTTGGTGAAAGGTGCTTAGTTGAAGCCTAAGGACGCCATAGTGACAGCGTGTACTCCTAGTCCTGGGAGCAAAGGCTGTGAGCGTCTGAGTACCAGGTCTTCTGGCCTGAAGACAGTGAATTTGAGAGAGAGGCCCCTTGGGGCTAGAGGTGTAGGTGGCTGACTCAGCAGCAGGAAAGGCATGGTAGTCATGAAGTGCTCTCCTCAGGGAGCCTGGGCTGCAGCCCTAGGAGCAAAAGCTACAGTGGTGTGACCCACGAGGCTCTCAGCTTAAGCAGGAACTCACTGTGCCCGCATATGCCCTCAGAAGTGGGCTCTTCTCACCACTTCACAGATGAAAACCCGGGCTCTCAGCTGGGCTTCATGGGCCCAAGGGCTTGGAAACCTGTACTCTGCCCCCGCCCCCTCGTGCCCTGCCACCTGCCTGACTCCTCTGCTGGCTCTGGAGCCAGACTGGAATATGAGGCTACGCAGCCTGCCTGTGGTTTTTTGAAGCAGGGCTTCTTCAAGAGGGGCAATAGAGAGGAATTAAGACAATTTCTCTGGACCCACATGGGACGCTGCCAGTATAGCATTAAGAAATCCAAACCCATTGCGTGGATGCCAAGAACTATACAATCAGCATTCATGTACCTGTCTTGCTCATGTAAAGTCAACTAAATTTAGCCTTCCCTAGCCACTCTGTCCCTGAAGCAGCAAGGTTTATGACCAGAGAGGAAGGCCGACTGGCTTCCTGGGCTGAGCAGAGTACACAGGTAGGCAAGAGTGGGCAGTACCCATTTTCATCTGTCCTCCCAGAGCCAACAGGGTAGCTGGTACCACAGAGCCATCAGCCATCACAACAATGCTGAGGGCAGTGGCACGGGGGTCCTCACCACCCACCTGGGGCAGGTGAGTGACATGCATGTGTTCAGACTGTAAATCACACTACCATCTGGGGAAAGAACATGAGCTACTACTCACTGCCCTTCCACCCAAACACGACCTCTCTAAGGGGTCTGGGATTGTTTGGGGGGCAACAGGAAGGTACTGAATGAAGGTCTGAGAAGTGGAGATTTTATGCGCACCAACTTAAAAACAGTAACTTCTGTTTTGGAGGCTTGGTTGGTGGAAGAAACGGATTTTCTTCTCCATTTGTACCTATGGGATTTCATGAAAGTGACTGAGCTTGAAAGGATGTGACTCCAAGTAACTATGCTGTAAGGAAAGCACAAAGCACTCAAGGGAGGCATCAAAACCTAAGCACCACACAAAATCACTGCGTCCAGGAGCCAACCAGAAATGACCAGGTGTGTAAAACAAAACACCAAACCAAACCACAACCCATAATGGGGGTGGGGAAGTGTCACAAAACAGATCCAGCATGACATACAGAATTAGCAGTTAACACTGCTAATGCAAAGCAATACCATACATACCTGAGGCAATATGCATAAAAAGTAGAAGGTATAAAAACCTCAACAGAAGATCTAGAGATAAAAAAGACCTGCAATGACAGATACACTTAATAGGACTAATGATAGGCCTCAGAAAATAAAAAACAGCAATAAAAATTGGCCAAAATATAACAGAAGAGGGCTGGCCAAATAAGCTCAATGGATTAAAGCGCCTGCAAGCAGGCGCAGGGGTTGGCAGTTTGATCCTCAGGCCTGCAGTGCTAGCCCTGCCCCTGGGGCACACTGAGATGGCAATTGAGACTGAGCGTGGTAGCACACGCCTGTAATCCCAACTCTTGGGAGGCTGTAAGCAGGTGGATCACTATGAGTACAATGTAGTAGTGACACCCTGAACACCCTTAGACCCTTCCCTAAAAATACAAAATAAAAGTAACAGAGGTTAAATAGAAAAATAGGTAAAAGTACAAAGCTTTGGGACATCACAGGGTCCAGTATGTATGTAAATGGACAAGAAAACACAGGAAGAAATTAATTCTAATGTGTCTAGTTTTTCTAAATTTAACATGCACAAACTAAGTGCCAAGCAACTTAGACACACTCCAGACAGAACCATGAAGGCATTAAAGCACGCGTGCTAAGCAGTAAGGCTCCCTTCCCTGGTGTCTCCCTGTGTCACTTGGGCACTTACGTAACATTCCACATGAGCTGCAAGCAGCGGAGCACACCTTCATAGCACCTCCGTACTATGGGAAGCTGCGGCAGGAGGATCACAAGTTCAAGCCAATCCCTGGCAACTTAGCAAACATAGACCCTGCCTCAAAAACAAAGAAAAACAAAAGGACTAGGGATTTGCTCAGTGTGGAGTCCCTCATTCAATCCCTAGTACAGCAAAGCAATAAAGGTAATTTCATGGCTAAACTGAAATGATCACTTCATAGTCTTCCCTCCTCCAACCAAGCCTCTCTGAAACTGTGAGGGAACTGTTCTTAAATCCAGGGCTCATTACCTTTCCAAAGCTTGCTTCCCATTGTCCATCAAATGGCAAACCTCCAGAACTCAGCCCCACCTTATTCCTGCAGCATTCGCCCCACTCTATCTGCATGGAGTAGTATTTAGCTGAGCAGCTGGCAAGGGTGGACAGCGCATGTGCCATTAGTCCAGTAAGCAGCAGTTCTCCGAGTTCCCTTTGAAAGCCCTGCCCCTCCCTCTTCCCCAAGTCCTCCTGATCCTGTTGGGAGAACACAATACCTGCTACATTTCCTTGCTGATCGTCCACAGATCCTCTGGTCCCCACTTCTCCACCAGTGTTCTCTGCACTTAGTCTTGACTGCCCTGTAGAATGGTGACTTCCTGTCTTGCTTAGGTTATACCATTTATGGAAATAAATAGAAACTGTGGAAAGTGTGCTCAGTTATGTTGTTTTAAAATGGGTGACAGGCACATTTCATGCTGATGGAAGGGACACACAGTTGCAGAAAGGAACCCCTTAAGAAGGTGGCACAGGGTCCTGGGGGAGATGAGAGAGAGAGAGAAAGAGAGAGAGGAGGGATGAGACTCAGTATCAAACACAGATGGCTTGACCTGAATGAGATGCAGCTACTTCATCCACGGCACCAGAAGGCATAGCTTGTGCACGCAGACTGCTGGGCCTACTGGTGAGGTGAGGTAAACTTCCTGTGACTGAAATTCTTTTCTAAATGGGCAAGGGACCAGCTATCGAAAGGAAATAGTCATCAAGCTGTGAATAGAGGAGTTAAGAGATGTCCTAAGCAGGCAACTCTGACATAACAGAAATTTTTTTTGGAGCAACTAGGGATTGAACTCAGGCCTTTGTGCTTGCCAGGAAAGCACTTAATCCACTGAGCCATCTGCTGGCCCTGTAACAGAGAATTCAAGCTGCATTTCTGGGCAGTACTGATAGATATCCAAAATTTGTGGTCAGAGTGGAACAAACAGAAATTTCAGCTTAGACTGAAATGTATATGTTGCCCTAGTCATGAGACAGACTTTCTAATGTTGACAGCTGAAGAACAGGCTTTTAAAGAAACAGTATTAAAGGGCCTGAGTTGAATCCCCAGTTCTGTTAGGAAAAAAAGAAGAAATGGTATTAGAGGCCGGGGAGATAGTTCAGTAGAATAAGCGCTTGCCTGGCAAGTTCTGGGTCCTGAGTTCGATCCCCAGTACTGAAAAATAAAAAACAAAACAAACAAACAAACAAGCAAAAAAAACCCTTGGTATTAAAGAAATGGGGACAACTATGCCAGCAATATAGCTCAGCAGACTAAGTGCCTAAGCTCAGGGACCGGGTTCGTTCCCCAGTACTGCGTGCTGTGCCAGCCCCACCCATTGGGCTCACTGAACCGATGATGGAGTCTGGGCATGGTGGCACACATCCATAATCCCAGTGCTGGGGAGGCTGAAAACAGGATCATTGCAAGTCTGAGCTGTGTATCGAGACACTACCAAATACATTAAAAAAAAGAGATGGAGACAACTAGCCATCTGTAAAACAACAAAGTTAGAAGCCGGGCATGGTGGCGCATGCCTGTAATCCCAGCACTCGGGAGGCTGAGGCAGGAGGATTGTTGTGAGTTCGAGACCAGCCTGAGCTACAAAGTGAGCTTAAGGCCAGCCTGAACTGCATAGTGAGACCCTGTCTCAAAAAGACAGAAAAAAAAAAAAAAAAAAAAAAAAGAAAAGAAAAACAAAGTTAGATCTGTATGTAAAATTAAATTCCAAAGCAGATCTAAGAGTGTGCTGGCACAGGGCTACAATCCTAGCACTCTGGAGGTCAATGCAGGACTTTTGGGTTCTAACCCATCTGTGTTACATGGTGAGTCTCTGTTCAAATGAACCAAATCAACTAAATCAAACCAAACCAAAACCCATACAAGAGAACATGGATGGATTTTTCTGTAGCCTTGGTGTAGGGAGAAAATTAGTAAATGTAACTCAAAATCCATATATAACTCATAATCCATAAATAATATGATTGCATAATAATAAAATTTTGCAAGACAGAAATAACATGCACAAAAGTCCAAAGACAAGAGACAAACTGGAGCAAAAAAATTCATAAGCCCTGTAATGTAGGGCTCATTCTGACATAAACACTTAAATTGAGAGGTAAAGACCACAACTCAAATGGGAATAACATAAGCAAATCCCATCCCTCAAATAAGAAAGTGTTCAAAATCATTTGTAATAAAGGCAAGTGAGAACTGAGATAGAATTTCTCAAGTCTGGTACAAACACAACACAGAACACATTTAGTTGGTGAGGCTGTGGGAACACAGGCATTCTCCTACAAAGTGAGAGGAAATGTCAACGGGCACAAATCTGGAGGTTAATCTGGTAACGCCTGACAAAACCACCCATGAATCCACTCAGCCCCCCACCTCTAGGAAGCTCTGCTAGAGACAGGCAAGTGTGCAACAGGCCAAGACACATGCCTAAAGTCATTGCTAATCCAACAGCGCTGCAACCTGAAGGCTCACACAGGGGTCAGTGAACCACAGTACACCCACATCATTGAGCACTATACAGCCCTAAACAGAAATGATGAATGCTTCTACATACGATGAGTAATTTCCAGAGACACCGTCAAGCAAGAAAGGGCAAAACTACTTATTCTTGCAAAGGATTGCACCAGCAGCTGAAGTTTGGCTGTCCATATGAAGTTGGTGTGAAAAGCAGGGGACTGAGAATAGGGTTCCAGTGACGTTTCTCAGCTCTCTTAGACATACAATAATGCTCCAACTACATCATACACCACCAAATAAATAACTGCAAACAACAGTGATAGGCAAGAGTACCCCAAATGGGATAAACAGAGGAACAGGAGTGTCTGACTATATTAGCAATGAGCAACAACCACAGAAGAGGGCTGGGAACAAAACTACTAGAAAAACATGATCTCAACCAGATAATTTAAGGCCAAAGGCAACTAACAAAGCAGCAGCATCAATGTCTAGTCAACCGTTACACAAGTATGGGTTGACAATTCTGAAACTGCATCCTAGCACCACAACTGAAAAGCCTGTTAGTGACAGCTGGGTTTCCTACCACAAGAGAAAGATGCTGAAACGAAGGAAAGGCAAAACCAACTCTGGAGAACTAGCGTCTGAACAAAACCCTGCAGAATGTGGATGCATCTGAGCATAGTGACAAGTCCTACGCTATCTTCAGAGAGCCCACCTGCTGTGACTCCCTAGTCACAATCACCCTGATCTTAGCTTCAAAATACCATTCACCAATAAAATGAAGCAGGAACCAAAGAAATGGTTGGGCCAGTAGGGGGAGAGGGAAAATACGAGTGTGGGAATGCTGTGGTATCAGTGAGGACATACCAAAGGGAACACACACAGACCCAGGGACGGTGAGTCTACTGGGTAAGTCTTCTAATGGCCAAAGCTAGAGTGGAATGACAGTACAATGTGTTAATCTGTGAAGTAAAATACTCACATGGCCATAAAAATATAAGCACATAAATATAGAAGAACGACAGCTCTTCCTCACCGAGAATCCTAACAGACGTAGAAGGAACCAGGCCACTGTACAGTAACAGCGTTTGCAGACAAGAAACCAAATGTATTGAGTCAAAGGCTGAGGATCAACCTGCACTGTCTCGAAGAACCTCTGAAAAGTTACAAAGGACAAGATAGTAGCTTGATGTGGTGGAGGAATGTGGTAGAAACATGACAGTCAGGATCCCCTGCAGTAAGGCATCTGTATCACCACCCTCTCCTACTGCAGTGAAAGTATATCACTCGCGGTGGTACTCCTGAATACACAACCTCACTCTGATCATGAGAAACAGACAAATCCACAGCCAAACTGCCACGTGAGCCACAGGGCAGGTGGGCAGAAGTGGGCTGCAGCCCTCCGGCTGGCACAGGGCTCCCATTGGAAACCATTTTCGAGGCTGGGGCCAGTCAGACACACAATCAGCTTAAAAATAAGATAAAGCCTAGAGCAAAGCACCCATGGGAGCTGACTAGGAACTTGAAGTGAATTGATTTTAAGTAGCTGCAGCTGTGATTATTTTTAGCCATAAGACTCAGCCAGCTTTCAAAACCTGTTAATAAGAGCTCCACTGTAGCCAGCCATGTGAAGCCAGCACAAAATTCAGCTTTTAACAATCTGACACCATGAATCTGCTTAGTTAGGAGCTGGCTTGAAGGCAAATGAGAGGAATAGAACATTTCCCACTGCAAGGTTAGAAATATTTTTTATTTTCTAGCTGAATTATGATCAAGAAAGATGATCACTGGTTAAGTACCTACCAGCATACTGGAACATATAACTACCGCTTTTGAAAATCAAACACAAAGTTAATGTCTTCTGCTTTTATTGTAGCATTATGCATGTACTTTGGACAAATCTTTCATGCCCTCAACTCTAAAAATTAATGGAAGCTAATGACAGTACTAACAATATCTCTCCCTCCTTAGCACACTTTGGAGGTATTTCCTGAATAGTTACCGGAGCCTGAATGGACCTAACAGAACCACATCAGTGAGCAGAGAGCAGCCAGGCTGACCACACTGGGGCCTGGCCTGCCAGATGGCTGCTCGCTCCTACAGGCTCCAGGGCTGCCGACGCTCATGGGGCAAGAAGGGTAGGGCCCCTGCACACTTCTCTGCCCATGTCTAAGGAAACAGGGTCTGCAGGTTCAAGATGGCCCCGTGAAGGTAGCAGGGTGGCAAGAGTTGCTGGGGGAGGGGTTGGCTGTTGGCGAAGCCAGCACCTTCCCGTTCCCCCAGGCAAACATGACACAGTTTGGATGCGCGATAAGAGCCAGTCCATCTTTACTAGAGTGAGTGCAGGAGACAGTTCACAGCAACCTCTAGCATTGGCTTAACCATCTGATGGAAAGTTCACTATAATATTTATTATATAATGAAGAAAAACAACACATTCAGGGAAAAATTGAGATTAACTTATTTTTCTTAAAAGGTTCATCTCAATGATGGCAACAAAGTCCAGCTTGTGCCGCCAAACGGTTTTACATGATCAAACCGTGTACAGCTTCTTGTGTGAACTGTTGACTACAAACATTTACCAAATACATAAATCTCTTTTAAAAAAGCCATTTTAAATATAGCAAAGCAGTGTCTTCTTGCACAGCAAAGTGAAGGAAGGTTCTACAGAGAAATAAAAGTTTTACACTTGTAAAATCATTTTCACATTCCAATCATCTAGCTTTTTTATGATCCAATGCCAGGAGTTCTCAGGTTCCTTATTTACTATGTATTTCTTGTGCGCATGATGGTTGATACAGAAATTATGTTTATGTATTATCCGTTGTTCTTAGTTAAAAGGAAATGGTAAAACATGAATTGTTCCTATAGAACAAATCCCTGATTTAGTCTATAACATAATGGACATAATTAGGGCTCAAAAGATGGAGTTTCGATTGGGACCATCTGTGTACACACAATGGTGACTTTCACTCTCAGTGCAGTACCAGTTAGAGTATTGAAGGAAGTACAGCTGTTGGGAACTTCCTGTAACCAGTGCAATGGAAGCTTTTTTTGTTTTTGTTTTTTAGTAATAAAATACTTCATCTGAAGGGATAAAATTTACCTGCAGTGGTGTCTTATACAAAACACGTTAAGTTGAAAAGGGTAAGAAAAGTTGGTTTTTAAAGCAACGCCATTAGTGTCTTCCCCACTCTAGGCTGGCTCTCGCCAGGAGCTGTGGATGTGGCTGTGGATGCGGATGTGGATGTGTCTGCACATGAGGGGTGAGGGATGTCTGCTGAGTCCATATGCTCCAAACCATACTAGGTGTATGGAAAAGGTTAACAGTCAAATATTCAGCTCCTGAAAATGGAATACATTGATACTTGGTCAGTGTAATTTAAATACAAACTCCGAGCCTTCTGTAATATTGTTTTAGAAAACAGTAGTTGTACGGATTATAAATCTGCATAGAAAGAAAGACTATTGAGATACAGTCAGAAAAGCCATCTCATAAGGCACACAAGAAAATAGACAGTAAATGTGAATGTGTTAACTCCTATTCCAATATACAGCAGAAGTTCATGAACATGCATAAATAATAACAAAAGGCTCACTTAAACACTTTCAAAGCTATAAAATGGTTTACAAAGTGGTAAGGATTATCCTGGAAATTCAGTGTTGGGGACAGTCTTAGTTTTGACTAGGTGTGACCTTAACCAGTAAATTAAGTATATTTTAAAAGAAAAACCAATCCTTTTTGGCTAAGAGCCAAATGTTCATGCTGAAGAGAGGAGACAGCTTATCACCCCCTATATCGCTTCTACCAAAATTTATGAGCCACTGAACCACCAATTTGCATTCTGCAGCCTGTGCGTGACACAGGTTTCTCCTGTACCTAATACCTATGTGTCAGTCAGGAAATCTGGCTGATGATTTGTCACAAACAGATGAGGAAAATGTCAACCAAAAGTAATTTAGGGGAGAAAAAAAAAATGTAAGTAAAAATTGTAGGTGGCTGCTCAACCATTTTAAAATATAAAATAGCAGCAATTTTTAAACCCTTCTTTTGAGTTTCTCATTGAAAGGAATATTTAAAAATCTATGATAAGAGATATACAGGACTTTGAATTTTGCATGGCACAAGCCCAGTAAACAGATGAACTTGCTATCATCAATGAGCTGTCTTCCTGTAAGAATAAGGCCTTACTGAAAACCCAAACCCAGGGTGGCACTCATTTTCACCAGGATGGCAAGTGTCATGGCGAGGACTTGCTCCATCAGTTTCTCTCCACACCAGAGTGTCCCTTTATTGCACAGAACAATCCACCATGTAATATACTTTGTAACTAGCTGCAATATTCCATTTTTAGAGGGTTAAGGGAAAAGGACCCCTTGCCTCATGAGTATTTTTTCCCTAATCATTTACCACTTATAAAACCTTTGTGCTCATCTACTATTTTGCCACTTTCTCTAGTAGTAATTAAATTAGGTCATATTTTTCTACTATATTTTTCCTCACAAAAGGCAAGTTTTAAATAATGCCTTATAAAATCTGTTACAACACATTTTATATTTATGCAGGATGAACTTAACACCATTTTTTGCCACTCTGCTATTTATGTACACATATAAAATATATGATGTTCACCCCATACAGCACAAAGATTACAATGTAACATCACACATTCACCACCAGTGAGGGGAGAAACCCCTTTATACAATCCTCTGAAAAAACTGGGCTAATAATTAAAATCCAAAGTACAGTATATTTAACAAAATAGTAAATATTAAACAGTGAATACTCTACTTAATAAGGACTTCGCCTTTTCCCCCCAAATTGGTGGCAATCCACAAAAATATACTTTTTAATCTGGTGACCATACAATACATAGGTACTTACATCAAAGGTGATAATATATTTAAGATGCTATATACACAAAGAGTTTGGCTCAAAGTTTTAATTTACATATAGAATAATAAGTGTTCATGGCTTTTTTTTTCCAAGGTTCTGCTTGCAAGATATTTTTGTTTGCTTTTTTCCCCTTAAAATAAAACAAAAAAGTTAAAACAAGATAAAGCTATTCTCTAAAAAAAAGTTACAACGTATAGCTTTGGCTTATATAAATAATTCATAGCAGAATGTGTTCAAAAGTAGTGAATATAATTTTATATATAGTCATCAATTCATAAGGGTGTTTTCTTTCATATAAAATATACATAAGCTAAAATTGGTTTCTTTAAGATACGAATGTAAAAAGAAACTTGACATATTCCAATTATAACTTAATACATTAATTTTATTTTGTTAATGCTCTATATTTCTAGGCTAGTATTTTGTGAATATCTCATGCTTGTTTTCTATTCTCCTTTATTAGCTAAAGATCACTTCTTTAACCCAATAAATTTTTGCACGTGCAAAATAGTTATGTGTGGGGCTTTTTTTTTTTTGTTTTGTTAATAGCAACAGCCCTTTCCCATGCACCCTTTTGCAATAGAGACCCATGCCAGGTTGGGTATTAATATAAATGACATTTTATATACAGTATTGCTTTCTTGATTCCTGCTTTTCTACTGCTCTGTTCTACAAAGCATTTTTCTGAAGTCACTACAGTCACCGCACAGTTAAATAAAACATGTAGGGGGCCCTCTAGGTTTCTGCAAGCTAGTGTGGGAGAATTATATTCGGGTACACATTTTTCTGCAAAAAAATGGTTATCTTATGAAACAAGTAGTCCAAGGAAGTGCCAGACTAGTCTGTGCCTACAGGGTACTTTGTATGCCATGGGACACACATCTGCAGACCTACAAAGAGTTTGCAGGTAAGTGCCTGATTCGGTATATGCAACACATACCCATACATACACACACTCACACCACATACATATATATGTAAAGGAATATATATGTATGTATGTACATATAAATATATTTAACTCATGACCTTATTTGCCAAAGTAGATATGTAGGGCAGTTCACTGCAGTAACATAAGAGTACAAACACGATTTGGAAACCTTAGGTCACCCATGTGTCCATCCTCATGCGCTTCACAGAAGGACTCTCTCTGTCCTCAGTGTTTGGGGGTCGGCCAAGCACAACTGGCGAGTGGAAGTCCCCCCGCGGTTCCTCACGGTCACTCCCATCATAGGAGCTACTAGAGCTGCTCAGACTGTCCACAGGGGAGCGGCCCATTTCCTGCCGGGGCTGTGGTTGGGGCTGTGGTGGTTGTGACAGCGATGGCGGCTGCTGTTGCTGCTGCTGCTGCTGCTGCTGCTGCTGCTGCTGCTGCTGTTGCTGCTGCTGTTGCTGTTGCTGCTGCTGCTGTTGCTGCTGCTGTTGCTGGAAGCCAGAAGGGGTCATTCGATCCCGGGGAGGTGAAATCGGTTCTGATTTAATGTTGATGTTCTGGTTGGTGTTGATGGATAAATTTGAACCCTGAGATAACTGCCCTCCAGTGCTGAAGGAAAAATAAGAAAGATGAGATGTTTTGTGGGTGCATCAGTCCTCATCACATAACGATCCTGCAGACACTGCCCGCTAGAAAAAGCTTAGTTTGAAATCCTTCTAGTATTCCTCAAGATTGATTTGGGCATCTCTTGCAGTGTGGCACACAAAAAACTGTATTTCCTGGGAAGTAACAACACTGTATGGCTGAGTTACTGCATTCTGTCCCTCAACTTCCTGCAATCACAGTACTTTTGCATCTCAACTTTGCAAAAACAGTTCTATGGCTGATGCTGTGCTGTGCACAGCTGAATGCCAGGCCAGGAATGACACAGAAACCTGCAATCTCTTCACTGCCTCTTCCTCCTTGATATCTTCTCTCCTCTGGCCTAGTGACAGACACAACAGCAGCTATTCTTCCAGCAACTTTGTCAAGCCCTTTCCACTTGCTTTCCTGTTTTTTGAGATGGGTTCTTACTGGCCCCGAACTCCTTGGCCTACAAGGGTACACTCCTATGTCCAGCTTCCAGGTCTGCTTTCAGTGTTTTCATTTAGGAGGATTAGGATAAGCCCAACAGCCCAAAACTTTGCCCCAAGTTTGCCCCAAGACACTTTGCTCCTCTTCCTATGACATACCTCTTAAGATCACTGATAACAACATGTGTGTGGGGTTCTTTCAAAATGCAGGGGAATGGGTTTCCTTGCTAGGAAGCTGGTAGGTCCCTACTACACTGAGAAAAGCTGAGGCAGTCAGTGAGGTCTCCTACGCTGACTGCTCTTCTCTACCTGATCCATGGCCTACTGTCAAGCCGGTTCTGCAAAGGCCTTCTTCCCCGATGCTTGGAAAGTGTGTTAATCATCTTTACTTACATCTTCATACCCTGCCTATAAGCAATGCTCGCTTTGTGAAGTGTGTGCACTGGGCTGAGACAGACCACATAAATCTGATAAAAGCCTGATTCACACATGGGGTACCCATTCCCAGTTTCCTCCCACAGGAAGCCAGGGTAAAGCAAAAAGCATAGCTCATCTTTCTCTTCTGACAGTCCCTAAAACAAAGGGAATTCCTTCAAGCTGTCACCTTCAAGCAATGAAGTTGGAAAAATGTACCAAGAGGCAGGGAGGAAGTGGGTGGCTTGTTCATTGGTTAGTAGGCAGAGAGTGGTGTGTAGGGAGGCAGCTATACCTTGGCACCTTCCTGGATATCAGCTGAGTTGCTCCACCTCAATGTGTCTGAAAAGGAAACCCTTGTTCCCTGAACTCCTTTCCTTCAAAGAATGCCCTGTTTGCTTACCACTCAAGCTCATGTCTAAAACCATGTTAAGGGGTTGGAGAGATAGCTCAGTAGAGTAAGTGCTTGCCTGGCAAGTGCAAGGGCCTGAGTTCAATCCCCAGTTCCACCAAAAAAAAAAAAAGATAAAAAAATTAAAATAAAACCATGTTAAGACAATATTTTCTCCCAACAATGTGTCCAACTAAAAAGGAATTACTGCAGCAGTATTCACATAAGCGTTTACAACTGAGAGAAAACAAGAATGAACAGGCTAAGAGTAAAAGTGCAGGGAGAGTTTCCAGGTACTTACACAAGAGAGCTGAGGGCTGCTTGTCCAAGAGGGTGCTGCTGCCAGGCTGACACCTGCCCAAGAGACAGCATTCCTGGAGAGCTGAAGCCTTGCAAGGCCGATAGGTCAGCGCTGGTCAATGAGTAATCTGCAATGGCAGACAGGATTGTAGTGTGGGGCTATTCCCTATGCAACTGCTATGGTTCTGAAATGCCACCACCACCTTCTCACACCAAGAGAAACACTGGGGCTCACCCAGACTGAATCTGGCTCAGAAAGTCATGATGAAGCTCAGGGACACACACATAATCAGCATCCCTTTGCATGGGGCCACAAGCTTAGGGACAGTAGTATATCATTACACAGCTGCATTTAAGACAGTCTTTGCTCTCTGCATCCAAAATCATCTCAAGTTCATGGATAAACTTTCCAGGGCAGAAGAGAATAATACGTTTAAATGAAGGCTTCAGTCACAATTACGCTAGTTATCATTCACACAGAGAGATTTCAGTTCATCATTAGCACTCACTTTTTCCATTTAGTTCTACAGAGGTGACAAAACTCTTCTACTTTTGACCTTCTCATGTCTTAAGAGTCATGAGAAGTTGTTGGTCTTCCTGGTGAATGAACAATCTTAGAAGAGCAATTGACTGAGGTGGCACACTGGTGCTGAGGTTTCTGTCAGAACAATGTCTGTGTACTGTTCATGCTCTTGAGACTCACATCCTCAGGAAGGTGCCTATCCCTGCACCCCTCCAGCCTGTGACTCCCTCTGCTCCCCTTGGCAGACAGGGTCTCACTACTGTAGCCCAGCCTGGCCCTGAACTTGGGTGCTTCTCCTGTTTCATCAGCCTCCTGAGCACTGGGACAGCAGGTATGACATGCACACATTGATGCCTCTCCAAACACCTCAAACTTGACATGGCCCAAAATGGATTCAGGCTGTCCTCTAAACCTGCTCCTCCTTAAACGATCTGTACCTTGGTAAAATAGCAGCAACAATCCCCAGTAGCCCTTGCCAAAACCTATGGGTGGGACCAGGAGATAGCTAAGCGGCTTAAGTGCCAGCCTGGAAAGTGCATCTTGAGATCCCTAGTATCTAAATAAATAAATAAATAAATAAAAGAATGAATGAATGGGGGTCAGGGAGATGGCTCAGTGGAATAGGTGCTTCCCTGGCAAGCACCAGGGCCTGAGTTCAAACCCCAGTTCCACAAAAAAAAAAAAAAAAAAAGTTAAAATAAATAAATACATATAAATAAATAAGACCTATGGGTGCTTTCTTTCGCTCCTCCCCCAACCACCAAGTCTAGCCAGTTGTGCCTGCTATTGCGGCCTACGCAGCCTTCACAATCTCTGCTGCCACTACTCTGGTCCACGCCATCAGCAGCCTTTATGAGGGCCACAATCTGACTCCTGGTTTCTTGGCATTCATGTTTACTCCTATGGACACTGCAGTTAAATCTATCTTTTTAACACAACTAATATGATCCTGATAGTCTTTTTACTTAAAAACATTTTAAAACTTTCCAATGTTCTCATGACAATGTCCAAAATTTACAACATGGTCAATATACCCTATGTCCCTCTCCTAACTGCTCTGCCCCCCCCCCCCATCAGGCTCCTCGTCTGGCTTGGCTGAGTCCTGCATACTTCCTTCATGCCTCACCACAAGGCAGCCCTGAAGGTAAAAGCATCAGATCCTTCCTAGAGCTGCCTGTCCTGCACCTTTCTTCTCTGACAGACCCTGTGTTCTGATGTTGGTTATGCACTCTTGTATTCCCAATGTCCAGTAAGCTTCTGTAGACTGTCTACAAGTCTTGAAGCTGGGATTGATATTACTGGTGGGGCCCTGAGAAGTGTCTACAGAATTCATTCACATAGAATTGTTTTGCTTTTATTTCAAAAAAGTTGCCTATTTATTCACCCCTTTACCTGCTAATGTGTCTGACACTAACTATGTACAGAAAGATAGATCATACACCAACAAAGACCAGAAGACAGAAAAAAATCAGATGACATGTAAGGTAAAGATAAATATGGTAAAGCTGAACAGGTGTTCTGGGAAGAAGCAAAAGATACAGTCAGTCCAAAGGTGGAAAGAGACTGAAGCTCAGTGACAGATGGTTTCAAGGGGACCTGACTCTTAAATGTTTTGGCAATTCCTTCCACAGTATGTAAATATTTTAAATATTTTAAAATATTATATAAATATAAATGTATAAAATATTTAATGATTTAACAGCATTTATAAAATATATATAGTTCAGGGGCTAGGGA
This sequence comes from Ctenomys sociabilis, assembly GCA_004027165.1. Lineage (NCBI taxonomy): Eukaryota > Metazoa > Chordata > Mammalia > Rodentia > Ctenomyidae > Ctenomys > Ctenomys sociabilis. The sequence goes on from PVKA01012482.1 coordinate 35,777, forward strand.
GATAGCTCAATGGAATAAGTGCCTGCCTGGCAAGCACAAGGTCCTGAGTTCAATCCCTGGTACCACAAAAAAAAAAAACAAAAGTATAGTGCAGTGTCTAAGTATGCTGAAAACCTATGGTGAAATGTTTAGTTTGTAACTGCAGCAAACTGCAGTCTAACCCTGATGTACAGATTTCGTCTTCTCGCTGAGCATCCAGCCTCTTTTCAACCTCAAGAGTATAAACTGGGGCTGAGGAGGTAGCTCAGAGTATAGCATGTGCCTATCATGTGTGAGGCCTGAGTTCAATCTCCCATGTCACACACACAAAAGAGTACAAAATAAAAATCACAACCTAGGACTTCCCTGTCTATGATCAATGTAAATCCTGTTTCCTTTTCTAGGATAACCTTGAGAGAAAAGATGTAGCACGCCTCATACAGTATCACTCATATAGCAAGTGACAATGTACTAAAACAGAATGTTTATAAATGCTTAATCCCTGGCTAGTACCTAGATCTTAGGCTAGTATCCGTCGACAGATTAGGGTTTTTCACTATACTGACTACTGGAAAAGGAAAAGGACATTTCCCGGGAAGCTTTCTCTTTCAACAAAGTGTCTTAAAGTTATTTTTATTTTTAAAGAAGTATTACTTAGAACTTAAGTGGCAATTAAATGCATCAGTTGCTCTGCTCTCTCCAGGCTAGCTTCAGGCAGCAGTATGAAAGCAGAGTGTCAAAGCATTTAGCCTGAAGTCTAAAAATGAGATGATCATCACCACAGTTCATATGTGCCAATCATTTGACTGCACTGCGGTCTCAGTATTTGGCAAGAATAATTTAATTACCGCCTTCTTTGATCTTTCTTTCTTTGAAGCAACAGGTGTTTGACTTATCTGGGGGGAAGCCACATACACATGCCCACCTCCTCAGAATGGCAAATCCAAAGGAAACCTAGTGCCCACCACAGGTTTCCATATGTGTCTCTTGGTAAACAGCACCTTCCCCACCATGATAGTATTCTTTATCTTTCCTAACTGACCCCAAGTTAAGGTATTTTATGACAAAATGTCTATGTTAGCATAAGTAAGTGAAGAGCCCCTCTCAGTGGACTAGCTGGTGAGGAAAAATGTGAAGGTCTTTCTTCCACCCCTCACCCACAAATGATGCAGACCAGTCTAGTCACAGGGAGGAAAACACAGCTTGCCTACCAACGTTCGGCACGTGCCCACACTCCCTAAGAACTCACAGCTTTCCAAAAGCAGTCTAACAGCAGAAAGACAAACATCTTATTTTAAAACCCTAAAAAACTGAAATACTAAGTAATGAGAAACAGTAAAAAATAAAGACAAAACCAACCAAAGAACCCCACCTAAGCAACAGACTAGTGTCTTCCTTGGCTGGATGCCCACCACATTTTGGTAATACTTGTTAGGTAGTTATCTGCTTGTTTCTCTCTCAGAGATAAGTGAAAGAAATAACATTCAAATCATTTCACTATCAGCGCATTTTCTGAAACTGTTTCAAGGCCAGCCTGTTTTCTCCAACATACCAAAATGTGTATGTAAGAAACTGAAGACAGTCTATTTCAAATAAAATTAGAAAAACACATGCTGATCACAAAGTAAAGAAAAATACAACCAACCCAGAGAAAGTAAGGAGAGACGGCTCACCAGTGTTGTAGGCTGTCGGCATTGCTGAGTACACAAGTCCCTGTGGAGGCAAACTTGGGGTTGTCACAGACACGACAGGGGTGGCAAGGGGCTGGGCAGCTTGAGAACTGCTAATCCTTTGGGTGCTCTGTGAGATAGCAGAAAAAAGGAAAAATGTTACCATGTGGTATTTATGTTCAGACTTAATATTTTAAAAATAACTTCATTGTGACACTTTTCAGTTTTATGTGAATGTCATTACTTTCTGAAATAGTCATGATATGAAAATCTTAAAAACACTAATGGGGCTCAATAATTGACTTAAAGAGACCTACTTTTATATTCATTGTCCATTTCTTTAATACAGTTTATTAATGCCAGAAGCATAGCCTTAAACTTACCTTATGGGTGATAACACTTTTATGTGTTAGTATAATAAGGAATTAAAGCCATTAAAGATCAGGCTACCATGACAGCAAAGGGCTTTTGTGAATATACACACTGTTAAGTTCAAGTGCTCAAGAATAGAAAAACACTTGTCTTTACAGGATTTCAACATTAACATGGTTTGAACTACAGCTTACATTCTGCTTGCCTTCCCTTCAACCTTATAGTGACCTATTTTTAACTAGTGGCTCAGATGTGTAGCCCTTTATTCTCCCCAACTTCTGAATGGATAGGCTCTGTGTAGAGAGCTTCTGAAGAAAAGAAAGGCCTGAACGGAGCAATACTATAAAGGCTTACTGACTGACTTCATTTACATAGCACCTTTTTCACACTGGGAATGAGTAAAAAGGTCAACTATTAATTAAACTAACTTAAAACAGTCATTTTCCTTTATGTGTAGGAGTATGGCACAATATTTCTCTGCACTCAAAGTAACATTTTTCCAAAATCAAGGATCAGAGGGGGCTGGGGAGATAGCTCAGTAGAATAAGCGCTTGCCTGGCAGGCGCAGAGTCCTGAGTTCAATCCCCAGTACTGCAAAAAAGGAAAAAGAAAAAGGATCAGAGGAACAGAATAAACTCCATATTGCTAGTACGCAAGAAAGCTAAAGCAATTCAACTTATGGTTTTTATAAAAGAAAAAGTGACTGCCTGTAACTGTACTTATGGATGTGAGTCTAACACAGAATTATTCAGGGCCCTTAGAAAAGAATCAGAATGTGGGCGGTTTCTACTGCCACTGTTTTCAGAAAGGCCTTTTGGTTAGATCTAAATACTTTTAGATACTTTCTAAGTACTTTTAAAATACCTAGAATTTGATGAGAATACAGATTTTTTGTTTGTTTGTTTTTCGTCTTTTTGAGACAGAGTCTCACTATGCAGTTCAGGCTGGCCTTAAGCTCACTTTGTAGCTCAGCCTGGTCTTGAACTCACAACAATCCTCCTGTCTCAGCTTCCCAAGTGCTGGGATTACAGGCCTGTGCCACCACACCTGTCTACAGATGTTTATTTTCTTTTTAGTTCATATTTTTCTACAGTATGTTACTGGATGCCAGAAAGACATGACATGGGGACGTATACCTGAATTTCAACCCCAGATTTACCACTTCCTAGGCTCAGAGGAAAAAGGTTTAACTCCTCCAACTTCTAGACTTTTCATGTGGGGATGATAGAAATATTTGTCCCACTTGCCTCACAGTGTTTTGCCTCAAAATAAAATGAAACAATATGTTAAAAACGATTAGGGAACTAAATACTACAAAATGAGAGATATGAGATAATATTCTCATTGCCCTAAGAAACCATGTAGAATCAATTTCTATTTAACTGATGATAAAAAAAGAGGCACATATTTATCTCTTCTGATCCACAGGTATTAGCCATTATGAGGTACAGTGGCTCCATTCTAAGGCTTCTAAAGGAATCTGTGCACCTGGCCTTCCCTACTCTGGACTGGAGATACTCATAACTTCTTCTTCAGAGCACGAATTAATTTAAATCAACTCTGGTTCTGACAGATTGTGTTTCTGATTCTGTTTGACTCCAACACATAAAGCTGCTCTGCATTTTAAATTAACTTTTAAAAACTGAATTAACCTAAATCTTGAAGAATATGACTATCTGTTTAATGTCGTGTGTGTGTGTGTGTGTGTGTGTGCGCGCGTGTGTGTGTGTGTGTCTGTGTGTGTCTGTGTGGTACAGGGAATCAAACTCAGGACCCTGTGCTTGCCAGGCAGGTGCTTATGCCACTGAGCTATATCCCCGACTCCATGTCTTTAAGTCAGAGATATTTATTTTAATGATTTCTATACTTTAAAGTCTTCAGAAATTTATCTCTGACATTTTGTAATTACAGGTGTACTTTAAGAAAAGTCAGTGTATGGTGATTGGAAATACAGCACATTTTAGTCTCAGCATAAAATTAATACTCCTTCATGACTTCATGCAATAGGGATCTACTTTGGACTTAATTTTCTTTTTCATGTTTTTTCTCTAGGTGAAAGAATACAGTGTGAGATGGTTGCTGGTCTCTGCTCTCCACAGTCTCCTAACATTCCGGTATACTGGCCCTGCCCATCAAAGCCACAAATCTTAGGAACACTGGGTCCTATGAGTCAGTGCCTTTTAGAACCACTAGAGGGCAACATAGTTCTAGATTTCTTAAAGATAAATTTAACGTTAAATGAATTATTTTGGCTTCAACTATTAACTTCATTTGCTAATAATTATGATACAATTAAGTAAATATTTCCAACACTACATTTACAGGTAACAAATGTATTTAAGTTAACCAATATAAAAACACATCCAAAACTGAGTGACCACAAAGCTAAATAATCATCTCCTATTTTTAAGGACACAGCACAAAGTTCCATAGTTGAAAAGAAAAATAAACTGCTCAAAACACATCAGCATGCAGAAACACGTAACAATAAAATATAAGTGAAACTTATATGCTCTCATGCCTTTACCCCATGCTCTCATGCACTTAATCCCATCCATACTAAAAACTACTTTCAATGTTTTATCCCCTTAAAGTCATCTAATTAACAGCTGATACTACATGCACACCATCACTTCTGTGAAATGTGGGTTATAGTTCCCAATGAAGAAATAGATGAGCTCCAAGTTATTTTGTCATGTTTATTTTCTAAAGGGAAAGCCAATAGAAAACATTTGTTTTGAAGAAAAAAATTAAAAGCTGCTTATAAGAACAGAATATCTTCTGATTCAAAAGTAAGTTTGAGTGTGTTCAATTACAGATATTCCTCTTAGTAAACAGGGAACCCCCTTGTGGTTCAGACTGTCTCATGCAGGATGAAATAATTCCAACTTTGAAAAAGGTGACCTCATCAGAAATGATGTAATCTTTTTGAAAGAAAGAGAAATAACACAAGACTGTGTTACAATCTGAGGAACTCTGATGGTGAAGTCATTTTCTAAAAATATTTTAATAATTTGGAAAGCTATATAAGGTATTCTGGATCTTTCCTTTTAGAACAATTTTTTAACAAGGATCCTGTGCTCATGGATAGCATTGTTTGTAAAGGCTATATTCAAAGTGGATAGTGTTTTTTACACAAAAAAGGTATCTTTGTAACAAAAAAACACTGGTCAGATAAAAAACATTTAACACAATTAGTACTTTCTACATCTTTTTCAACTCCCTTCAAGCAGAAACCCACACTCACCAACTCCAACTCCTCTTCCTCCGACTGCACTCAGCACATAAGAGGGATAAGAGAGTTACTAAGACTGTTGGTACTTGCAACAAAAATATTTCTTTAGAAAAACATAGTGTTAGAGCACAGATAGTTGTTTTAAACTACAGAAACATGATAATGCATGCAAAAAGTATGAATAGAAATTAACTTCTCTCTAAAGTTGTGGCTAATTTTTCAATATAAAATTCTTTTCAATTCTTTAGGGCCAGAATTTATTAAAGAGCACTACCCCTCCCCAGTCAGCTCCAACTCTGGCCTCTCCTCCAGAGTCACACTGCTCCAACATTTAAATCATCTCCTGCTCAGATGCAGGACCTCAAGCATCTGACCAATAGATCAAACAGTTATCTATAGGGCTATTATTAGCAAATAAGAGTTCACACATTAATAAAATAATTTTAATGGCAAGAAACCATGAACACAAGTAAGTATGAGATGAGGAGAAATGAGGGGATACATGGGAAAGAAAAGCAACATATTTGCTTCTCTTCTTTTACATATTTATAAAATATGCTAGATACAATGTACTGGATCAGGTTTTGTTTGTTTTATTTCAGTTTCTTTCATAAGTCAAGTTTCTTTCTCATCCTGGACAAAGTGCCTTCCTTGATACATGAAGCCCTAGCCCTGAAACAGGATCTTCTGCAAATGAACAGGGTGTAAGGAGAGAGGCTGGTGGAAACCAGTCACATAGCCACCCTTGCTACCTCACTGTGCCTGAATCAGCATGTGTCACACACATGAGCGCTACACAGCTCCAACTAGGAGACATACAATAGAACACTGTACTGTCGAACACCATGACTACAGTGTGTGCAACAGTTTGCACTTAAACCTGAAGGGATCAGCCTATAAACAGTTTATGTGGAAAGTTTTCAATTTTCTTTTTTTTTTTTTGGTGGTCCGAGGGATTGAACTCAGGACCTTGAGCTTGCCAGGCAAGCTCTTTCTCCACTGAGCTATCTGGCCCTACGTGGCAAGTTTTCGGAAGGGGGGGGGAAGAGGGGAGATGCGGGGAGAGAGAGAGAGAGAGAGAGAGAGAGAGAGAGAGAGAGAGAGAGAGAGAGAGAGAGAGAGAGAATTATAATTTTATGTCCAGCATAGCCCAAGGTTAACATCCCAAAGAAACAAGATACAGTGGGTGAAACTAATACAACTGCCACCGCCCTCATTAAGGCTTTGGATTTTACTTGGGCTTCACCAGGCTTTCTACCAATATTCTACCCGGGATCAGATCAGAAAGACCAGTTTCTTCTTCACAGGGCCTCAGTTCCCCAAATTAAGAGCATGGTATTTAGGAAATAACTTCTGAGCATTCTCAGATTACTGGGTATCATTACTTCAAGTACCTCTCAACAGACAGAGCTATGATTTATACGTACATTATAAGCCTTCCCTTTTTTACTACTAAGCAGTATTCCTTTTTATTTTTCATTCATTCATTCATTCATTCATTCATTCAATCATTCATTTATTTATTTGGCAGAACTGGGGATTGAACTCAGACCCTTGCACTTGCCAGGGAAGCACTTATTCCACTTAGCCATCTCCCCGGCCCAGTATTCCTTTTTAGATGAACCAAACAGTATACATCCATTCACCCACTGCAGAGCCATCTAGGTTACTCTCACCTTTTCATAGTAACAAAAAACAGGAAATTATGTAAGGATAGTTTTTAAATCATTTGGTAACAAACAGGGGCACTGGTGGGGCATATGCAAGTGCATACCTAACTTCTATACAAGTTGGCCAATTCTTCCAAAGGGACTGCATCACTTTGCATTCCAAGAAAGGATATGCGTTCTTATTGTTCTGCCATTTTATACACCACTCTCATTTTATTTTTAAAATTTTAGCCATTCTAATAGACATGTAGTCACAACTAATGGTGGTTTTAATTTTCAATTCTCTGATGATATGAAGCACATCTTTATATGGTTATTTGTTATCTATATTGCCTTTGTGAAATATCTGTTAAGACCCTGTTCCTGGGGGATTTGGTGGTAGAACATTTCCCTAGAACTCATAAGGCCCTAGTTTCCATCTTCAGCAACCCCTCAAAAGAAATCTTGTGCTCATTTAAAAAAATTATCTTGAGAGGCTCTAATTCAAATTTCTTTACTTGTATATGCAACTTGCAACTATTTTCTCTTAATCTGTAGGTTGTCCTTTGAATAGTCTCTTTCATAGAGCAAAACAAATTCTCATAAATTCTAGTACATCAATGTTTTTTTAGAGATCATGCTTTAGTATAGTTTTGGTTTTTTCTTTATAGATCATGCTTTGGCTTTTTTTTTTTTTTTCTTCCTGTACATTTCACAATGTCATGTGTGAAATTTGGGTCTTATGACCCAGCTTGAATTAATTTTTATGTAAGGTAAAAGTATGTATTAAATCTTCATTATTGTACATATGGATGCTGAATTATTCCAATACCATTATCTATAAAAGCTAGTCTTCACTAAATTGTCTTAGTGGAAAAAAAAAAAAAGCTAAATATTGCATATTTACACAAGAGTTATTTTCTAGGCTTTTTTTTTAAGTTATTACATGTTTTTTCTATTACTTTTTTATTTTATTGAGAAACAAATAACAATGAGACAGTTTCAAAACTGATTAATAGGAAGGGCAGTTTCAATAATACACTGTACATTGTTATCTTCTTAGTGGTTATCCATAGTACAAGAAGCAGACAGTATATATTGTCCAAACACTATTAGTACAAATCTTTCTACTCATTGAACTAAGTGAAAGTAGCTGTATATCTATCCTGACTATTCTGTACATACAAATACAAAATGGTTCTTCCTTCGTAGCCCCTTTTTTTGTTTAGTCCTGTCAGAGATGGGTATTCCATTGGCATCTAAATACTATAGGTGCATGAACTCAGCAAAACAATCCAACACAGTCTAGCAGTCCACAATAGTAGTGGGTTATCCAAAGAAGTTGTTGACTTTGAGCCTTTCACAGCTCAGCATATTAATATGGCTTTACTTTACATACCTCATTTTTATACTTTTCTGCTGGATGGTTAAGACTAAGATAAAGCGAGACCTATATAACAAAAAATGTAACTTTTGTATCTGATAAAGTACCCTAAGGATTTGTCCTGTAACCCTGTATTGCACTTTGTACATCCTTTGCCAGTGTCAGCCTTGTGGATGAGTCATGGCCATTGCTTAACCAATTTGCTCTGTGAAAGCCTGAGAGAATGTTTTCTCTCTGTGTGACTCTCCTTAGGCACACTCTACATTATGATCACTTTCCTCTGTCTTTATGAGCTATTTGTCCACTGATCCACTGGCCCCATTCTTTCACCAATAAATCACATCTTGGGTTACTGTAGCTTTACAATAAATCTTCAACTCAGTTTTTGTTCTTTTTTAAAATTATTTTGATTATTGTTCTTTTCCCTTTCTGTATATATTTTACAATTAGCTTGATTACTACAAAAAAGTTTGCTGCAACTATGACGATTGCGTTTGATTTATAGATCAATTTGAGAAGTGACATCTTGACAATAGTGAGTTTTCAAATGCATAACACATTGCTTCTCTATTCATTTAGGTATACTAATTTCTTTCATTAGTGTTTTGTAGTTTTTACCATATACATACATTCTGTTACATTTATACTATATTTTTCCTTTTGGGGAGATGGTGCTATGCTAAATTTCCAATTTGAATTACTCACTGTTGGCATAAGAATACAACAGACTTCTGTATATTTATTTTTCTTAATTAACTATATTGGCTAGGGCTTCCAATGCAATGCTCAATGTGCATGATTAAAAAAAAAATATGACTAGTTGCCAACATCAGTAAAAGACCAAATATTTTCACCTTATTAGTGTTTTACCAGTTACTTTTTTTTTTTTTTTTTTTTTTTTTTTTTTTTTTTTTTTTTTTTTTTTTTTTTTTTTTTTTTTGTGGAACAAGGGATTGAATTCAGGCCCGTTGCATCTACCAGGCAAGGACTTATTCTACTGAGCCATCTCCCTGGCCCCAGTTACCATCAGTTGCAATTTTTGAAGAGGCTCCTTATCAGGTTGCTTCCTTTTATGCCTACATTGCTGAGAGTTTTTCTTAACATGATGAATAAATGTTATATTTTGTTAACAATCATATTGGTGAATTTTCAAATGCAGAATCACCCTTGTATATTGGGGATCAAACCTATTTGGTTTTAATATATACCCTTTTTATCTATTGCTGAATTTACTTACTATCATTCTGTGGAGGATTCATAAGAGGTATGGGTTTGTAGTCATCTCTTCCTGTGATGCCTTACCCTGATGCTGTTCTAGGGTAGGCTGGCCTAATGAAATCAGCTTGGATGTGCTCCTTCCTATACTTCTGAAAGACACTGCAGAATTGGTATTAATTTTTCCTCAAATATTTGACAGAATTTGTCAATGAAAACATTAAGAAGATATGGAGCTTTCTCTTTCAGAAGCCTTTAAAAAAGCAGAAATTCAATTTCTTTCATAAATACTTTACATCAAAATTAACGATTACAACTTCCTGAGTGTGGCAACTCCTTAGTAGTTCACATCTTTCAAGTAATTTGTCCTTTTTATATGTGCTATCAAATATAGCAGAATAGTGTGATACAGTATAATATTCTTGTATTATTATTCACTGTCTTTTAGATATGCCCTCTTTAATTCTTGATACTACTGATATCTTCTCTTTTTATCAGTCAGCATAGCTAGAGATTGTTGAACTGATCTTTCCAAATCAATTTTTTTTGGTTGGATTTCCATCTCCACTGTTTAGGTTTCTAACCCCCTTTCTTCTTCTTCTTTCCTCTGATTGCTTTTGGTTAAGTTTGTTCTTTCTCTTCAATTTCCTGAGGGTAAAAGCCTGTATTACTGTCCTGGGATTACTTCTTTTCTAATATAAGAATTTAATGGTATAAATTCTCCACAGCATTACTTTAGCTGGTCTTGAAAATTTTGAAATGCTATAATTTCATTTTCACTATGCTCTATATTTTAAATATTTTGAGATTTCCTCTATACCCCAGGTAAAAGTATATTGTTTAATTTTTAAGTACACAGCACACAGAACTTCTGTCTGTTACTAATTTCTAGGTGAATTTCATGATAGAGAATATAATCTGTATGAATTTAATTATCTGAAATTTGCTTAGGTCTATTTTATGGCACTAGACAATCTATCTTGGTCCTTATACCACATGCACCTGAGAAAAACATGTACCCTGTTGTTAAGTAAAGTGCTCTGTAAATAACTCTTGGGCCAGGCAGGCTCTTTGTGTCACTCTGACTTTGTAGATCTTTATCAATATTTTTTTCTGCCAGTTGCTGAGATAAGAATGTTGAAGATTCCAATCTGTAGATTTCTCTATTTTATCTATCAGTTTTCTCTTTGTATATTTTGGAAGTCTGCTATTAGATCCATATATATTTAAGAACAGTTATTTCTTAGAACACAGGCTATGTAATACCTGTCTTTTCCTGGTTATATTTATTTTTATTCGTCTACACTGCACAAAATTATTATATTTATTTTCACTTTGAGTGCTTTTCTTTCTGTTTATATATATTTAAAGTGGCTTCTTATAGATAGTACAGTATCTGGTCTTTCTTGCCTTCTGTTTCTGCTTTGTTTTAAACAAATCTGGTGCCGGAGTTAGATCAGCGGCATATGCACCTGCCTGGCGAGAGTAAGGTACTGAGATCAGTCCCCAACACCAGGAAAAAAAAAATACATAATGATTGGGCCAGGAAGATAGCTCAGTAAGGGCCTGAGTTCAATCCCTGGTTCCACAAAAACAAACAAACAAACAAACAAATAAAAATCTGGTAATCTGTTTTGTACTCAATATGCTCAGACCTGTAACAATATATCAATATATTTCCAAGTTTTCTTGTTCTTTCTTTTTGTATTTTAGGGAAGGGTCTACAAGGTACACAGACTCAATTGTTATCTCAGCGTGTCCCAGGGGCAGAACCCGCATGGCAGGCCCAAGGATCGAAACCCCTGGCCCCTGCACCTTGCAGGCGCTTTAATCTGCTGAGCTATTTGGCCAGCCCTTATTTCCAATTTTTCTCTTCCACCCTTGTTGTCAGTTTTTCTTCTCCTTCTAATTCTGGAAATTGAACCAAGGGGACACAATACTACTGAATTACATTTCTAGCCCTTTTCATTTCTTACTTTGAAGCAGACTCTCACTAAGTTGCCCAGACAGGGCTGAATTTGGGATCTTCCTGTTTAGCTCTCTCAGAGTGCTGGAATTCTAGATGTGTCACCAGGCATAGCCTCATATACTTTTATATGTGATACACACACAAAATGTACTGCCACCATTTTTGCTTTATAAAGTCAGCTGCTTGTGAACAATTAAAAAGGAAAACACCCAAGTTTTAAGATTTTCCTGTGAAAGTTACCAGGGTTCCTTGGAAGAAATGGGATAGTAGGGCTGGGGCAGAAAAAACAAAAACACAAACTGAGCCTGGAGCATATTGTAGGTTCAGAAAATAAAAAATTACCCTACCCTTTCCTCAAAATAAGAACGAAAAAGCAAAACAAGGCACAAAGATAAGGAAATGTCAAAGAGATACAGACACCATGTAAACAGCTTCCAAAAGCTAGAGCTAAAACAACTTGAACAAAAAAGTGGTATTATAATATAATCCAAAGTGTAAAATAAGTGCCTAAATCTGTATCAATATATATGATGAAGCAAGTAAGAAAAAGTAAATCTCCTGAGCCAAACAACTCTATAAATAATTTATGTTGGCATTCTTCTCTTGAGGATGTGGAACATAAACCCCTTCTTTACATGAAGGTTACATGTTAAGGACCCCTTTCAAAAACTACAGTATGGAAAGGAAACAAGATTGAGTTTGTAACAGAAACCTTTGATGAAGTAAAAGACCTCCTCAGCCTAGTGACCAAGTACATCAGTACTAATAGTTATGCTGATAGTGCACCTTGGACATATGATATGAATGCCACTTTAATTATATAGCCTTCCTCCCTAAAAGCAATAATCCCAAACTAATAATGAGAAGACATTGGGCAAATTTCAACTGAGACATTCTACACATATGTGACTATTACTGCTCTAAATTGTCAAGATCTGTAGAGCAGGAAAGTCTTAGAAACTCCTAAACGAGCATTTTATGGAGACGTGGTTAATAAATGCAATGTGGCATATCCTGGATTAAAGCCTGGAACAGAAAAGGACATGAAGTTAAAACTATGTAAATCAAAATAGAGACTTCAATTAATTTACTATCAATATTAGTCCATTAATTTTCACAAATGGTCCATACTAGGATTAATAGGAGAAACTGGGTATACAGTATAAGTAAACTTTCTGTACTGCCTTTGTAATTTTTCTATAAATCAAAAGCTGTCCTAAAATAAAAAGCTAATAAAAAATAAAGGAAGTAACTTTATCTTCACATATCATTGTTCTTCACTGCTTTTTTTTTGGTGGAATCGGAGATTCAGACCGCTGAGCTTGTCATAGAAGCACTTATTCCCCTGAACCATCTCCCTGGCCCCTCTTCATTGGCTTCTGAGGTGACTCAAGCTGCTGATGTCATTCCTTCCGTAGAAGGTGTTTAACATTTCCTGTAGAGCTTTACTGACAGTGAATTCCCATGATTTTTTATTTCAGAAGTCTTTCTTTTGCCTTTGTTTTTGAAACTTTTTGTTTGGCCAGGTATAGAATTCTGGATTGAGAGTTTTTTCTTAAATATCAGCACACTGAAAATGTGCCCCATTGTACTCTAGCTTGTTTAATATTTCTGCAGAGAAGCACAGTTTTAATGCTTATCTTTGTTCTACATGTACTATGTCTCTTTTCTCTGGCTGATTTTAAGAGATTATTTTGGCTTTTTGTTTTAGTATGCACTGAATGTATTTATCTACTTGGTATCTTTTACTACTCCTTAAAATATTATTTCTGCATCTTTTGGAGTTGTTTTCAAAATCTAACCTTCAATGTGTTGATAAAGTCTCATTCCTCTGAATTGTCTGGCTCTGTTGTTTAGTTTTATTTTGTTTTAACTCTTCTTTTTGTATTTCAGTTTGGGTTAATTCCTCTTGACTTACTGAGCCAGGTCTCTCCTCCTGCTAAGCTGGTAATGTAAGGCTGTAATTAATTCTTCTTAGGAGCTGTAGTGGGTTTGGGCCTTATTACTACTGTGGATGCCCTCTGTGTAGCTACCCTCTGTGGACAGGTGACCAGTTGGTCACATCTGCTTCCCAGTGGCTAACACATTTTCAGGGCAGAACCACCCCCTCTGTGAAGCCCCTCAGCTTGTGGCTTTCTCAGGCACCCTGTACACTCGTGGCTCTGCTTCATATCCAGCATGTCTTCTTGTTCTTCCATCATGAGTGGAAATGGAAATTTTCCTCTTCCATTTCCCCTAACACATTGGATTTCATCAGTGCCCTAAGAGTCACAATGTGTGCTGTTCATTTATCACAGATTAAGGATTTCTTCCACGTATGGGAAAGGACAGAAAGATCTAAACTTTGGCCCCTACTGCAGTGGCCACACATCCCCCTCCAAGTATGCTATCCAAAGGAGGCTTTTCCAAGACATCCCTCACCTTTCATGTGAAGCATCCAGTGAAGGTCATAGGTTTTAAAAGAAAAAGGGTGCATGGGAGAAAACTGACTCACGCCAAAATGAGGCCAGCAGCTTCAAAGAGTCCCACAAATACACAGCCTCAAGCAACTCGCCAGCATTCCAGCTACCTCTCAGCATCTGTGACCAGCCCAGTGCTCTGATGTGGTCTCTCCTCACAGAACCTGTCTGTGCCTATCTGTCAGGCAAGCTGGTCACCCTGAAATCTCAGCACTTAAGATAGATTTAGGAAAAACAGATCTTACTTTTTCACTGTAAAGTTGGAAGTGATTTGGTTTTCAGCTTTCTGTATCTCCAAATGATAAAGTATTATTTTTTGACCCAGAGTATAAGACTTAAACATAATACAACTTACAGTCCTGATTTCATACTGTCCTGGACAAGTAATGACCTTTAGCTCTGTTTTCTCATCATCACAGTCTAATTGAGAATGAAATGAGAAAAAACATATATGATGGTATTCCAGAATTTCTAAAAGCACTATACTAATATGGACTACTTAAGCCTGAGAGCACCACTTTCACTTAGCAAAAATAGCAACAGAAAGTTTAGTAGCTACATAACAGAGAAAGCACCTCATGTATCACTTAGTATGCTACCTCCTAAACAACTTCCAAACTAAAACTTGGTTTAAATCTTGCAAATGTATTCTAATTTTTTTCTATAAGAAGCTATAGAGGGTAGATGTTCTATTCTTCATGAATACAGACATAGGATTCAAAAGAAAGTGAGGGTCAAATTCTGAAGATATTATCAAGAGAGAGAGAATGGGAGATACTACTGTGTCCTTTACAGAGTTAAATAGAAACATCACTTGAGAAGGAACAAGCAAAAGAAATTATTTGGAGAATAACACATTCACGTTTGTACACATATTTCCTATTCTATAATAGTTCTCTCTTTGGTATGTAAGATCCAGTAACAAATATTTATTGCTTCTCTCATGGAAGCAATGTAACAGATGAAAAAGTATGCAGAGCAGAGATGAAATAAATCATAATTTATAAACTTGAAGTGAGCTCTCTAAGCAAACAGTCTAGCCTGTTAAAATTAAGCATAATAATCCCTCTAAATTTAGCTTTAATTTTAAATAAGCAACAAGCAAATGTATTTCCTATTTATCCATTCTTTCATTTTTGTGTACTTAAAACAGACCTGTCTTTAAGTTAATAGTTCTGAATAGAAATATCCACTAGAAAAAGGTACAGAATCTATGAAGATATACAAAATTCCAAAGGAAAACATAGGCTGAGATGTATAAAATGTATGTTTTAAGGAATGAAGCTAAAGAGAGGTCTGACTTACCAGAGGAGGCATCATGCTCTTGCTTGTAGGGGGGATGACAACTCGAAGATCTGGTTTCCGGCTGTTCATTCCAAGATTGCCACCACCTGGTGGAGGAGGAGACTTTGTAGGCATGACTTTGCCTAAACTATTTGCACCAGTATTTCCAATCAAATTTGGAGAAGCTCTTGAATTTACAAACCCATTCCCTGGGGAAAAGATTAACATAAAAAGAATTACTAAAATACTTTGTCACAAATACAAAGCACGTTTTCCCAGCTCCTGGGTGCAAATAAATTTAATAAACACATTAATAACCAAGTATCTTTCAATATTTTAAAATAAAGAAAGTTAACCTGTCTGGAATGCATAATGCTTAAAACTAATGCCACTTGTTTTTAGCATTATTGCTTGGACCTGGAGCAAAAGACATTTAAAATATAACATATTCCAAAGGGTCATATCATACTGGGGATTATATTAATAGGGGCTTTTTTGTAAGCTTAAACTAGCTGATGCAGTTTGTGACAGAGGCACTGCTACTTGGTTCTGGGCACTGAACCAGATTTCAGGCAACTATTTAATCTGGAGCTTATTTAGCACTCATAACTAATGCTTCATTTTCTCAAAGTACTCCTTCCGGCTTTACTTCTCCCTATTCTTTTTGTCTGCTTCCATTAAGGCTCTTACAAAATAATTATGGTTAATCTAACTTCAATCATCTTATTGCTACTTTTAAGCTTCCCTTGACAAAACCATCCATCACTTAGGTGAATAAGGAAGTGGGCATTTACTGTGGCTTCTGTTCTGTCTACACGGCACTTCTGGGCACCAGATGAGATATAAAATAAAGGTATGAGACCATCCATTCTTCCTATAGTTGGCAGCCATGTGGAATGGGTTCGGCTGACTCACTACAGATTGGCTTAAACTTTTTTTTTTTTTAATGTATTTAGTACAGGATCTCACCATGCAGCTTGGACTCTAGTGATCTTCCTGTTTTCAGCCTCCCCAGCAATGGGATTACAGTCGTGCTGGATTACAGACTCAGTGGCTGGCTCAGCATGCCCAAGGGCAGGGCCAGCATGGCATATGGTGCCAGGGATTGAACTCGGTGTCTGCATTTGCCTAAGTAGGCACTTAGTCCACTGAGCTATCTTGCTGGCCCTCAGAATGGCTTGAGAATAGGCATTCTGACTCAGATTCAAGGTAAGGAATACAGAACATTCAGAATTAGTACAGTGATCTAGGTATGACCACCCCAAACCTCAGTAAACAAGCTGCTCTTGGCTATCAGAGACATTACCACATGCTACTCTAAGGAAGCACATTGTTCTTAAGTCACCGTGAGATTCAGAAGAAAGGCAGAATGAAGAAAATGCTACTCCAGAAAGGACAGCATTAAAGAAAGGAAGTAACCTTGGCCACATTTATAAGTTTTATATCACTTATAAGTTAATGTTAAATCCTGTACACTATTTAAACCTAAGGTAGCATCCTATTAATTATAACTGATGATACCTAGTACAATTAGGTACTAATTATCCAAAAGGGAGATAATGGCATAAATAATAATTCAGATAAAGTACTACATACTGGGACATATAATAAATGTTCATTTATGAAATGGAGAATGTGTCATTTACTGATTTATATTTCTAAGCAAATTGCAAATAAAAGCAGGGAATGCTAGAAAACGACAAGGCTAGAAAACAATACTAACTACACAATACACTTATTAAAATATTTTGTGAAAATTTAATTGCTAAATCTGAAATTGTGTTACTTTCCTATAAAAATGTACTCTACTATTCAATTAAAAAAAAACATCAATTTTATAAAACAAAATATACAGACCATTAGGTTAGCCATGTATGTGTGTTTTTGGTAATAAAGAGAATTAGTGCCATAAATAATGTGCTATCATGTTATTTTGAAAGGTTCCTGTTACAGTATACAAAGTTAATTTAAGAGCATGGTATTAAATAAACTTGTTGGCTTAAGAATATCATTCCTAAAATAGACTACAATACTAAATACTACTAAATCAGGCCCAGAAAATTAAAACATTGTATGGTTTCTTCAATATGACAGAACAAAAGGTATCCTCCTAAAGCCACATGCAGCCTTGGGGCTGCTTCTGGAGTTTGTGATTGATTATTGTGGGGGCAGATGCTGCACCTGCCCTGGGACACGTAATTTGCCCACAATGTAAGGTGGGAAGAGACGCTAGCTGCTAGAGCTGTTGCTATCCCTCCTTTGCTCTTGCTCTTTGCTGACGCCATGAAAGGTTGCCCAGTGCTGCCTGCTGCTCTGCCTTGGAACCAGCTGAATATGGACTGAAACCTCCAGTAACTGTAAGCCAAATAAACCTTTCCTTCCTTAATTTTGAGCATCGGGTATTTGTCCCAGCAATGAGTAAAAAGTAACTGAGACAAAAACTATAAATAAAAGAGATGATAGGAAGTAGGGAGGGAGACTTGGTGGAAATGCAAAATGTTTCTGAAATAGAGATGATGATGACAATCAAGATTATACATGTATATGTGACAATTACCCAAAATGAATTCAATTATTATGTATTACAGATTCAGTATTTGTGGTTATTATAAAACTGACCATGAAAATTAATATTCAGAAAAGTGAATTGAAACCTTTTAAGAGGTTAAGTCTTTTGAATTAGGGTGTAACTCAGCATGTAAGTTATCAATAGTTGTAGCCATCTAAAATCAGGTAAAAGTATAGCACTATCTTTACTATTTTTAACAATACATTTTAATTTACATAGGAAGGGACAAAAAATCCAAAACAGTACAACCCTCCATGATCTTCAGGTTATGTTGTCACTAATTAGCATGAACAGGCAAATACTATTTGGGCATAAGTAGAACTCTAAAGTTAGGGCTAAAAACAACATATTCAAGGGTAACCACGGAAAACTGACAAGAAAAGAAAATGACAATGACCACAAGTATGTGTGTTTACTTAGGAAAACCTCTGAGCAACTAACTACTGAGCATCAAGAAAGGACAGAAGAATGAGAGCAGAGGGCAAGACTAATGGATAAATGCAAAGAAATTATGTGCTAAATCCAGCCTGAATTAGTGTATCCATGGCTCCAGGGAACAAAGGAACAAGCAGAGAGCTCTATATATTATGCTCTTTTCCTTCCTGTACCAAAGCAAAATAGAACACCTGAGAACCCACCAAAAATAAGCCAACAGTTGACATACCACACACACACAACCCATGTTAACATATATATACATATATATATGCAAAGACTAACCCAAAGTGGTTACTTTGTGTTAAACACTGAACTAAAATTATTTCTAATAATTTTTCCTTGAGAGCATTATTCTGACAAGTGAAATAACTTATTTGCTCTGAAAAGCTGCAACAAGTTGATAGGTGTATATTTTCACTTGAAGAGCTTTTGTACTGATATTTATATCATTTTAACTTCACAGAAGCTTCCTGAATGGAATAGCAGTATGAACATTTAAAACCACTTAAAATCTGTATAGTACTTTGCAGTTCGTAAAGCACTTCAGGTTCATTCAACAGCATCAAGTAACAGAATAGGGTTACTTGATAAACACCTGATAATTTCTAAAAGTTAAAATATATAGCTATAAAGAGGTAGATTAAGAGTGTGTAAAGACAACCTGCAAACAATCTTTGATACCTTACCACTTACAGTATACTGAATTTGAAAAAGAAATGTTAAGTGAGTTATTTATATTACAAACTAAGAATTAATGCTGTACCAAAGTGATATCATCAACTTGTTGAATTCTCAACACTACATCTTCAACAGTGGCATCTGCACACCAAGGGGGACAGAAAAGAAAGGTGAGGCACTGCCAGGAGGAGCCCACCCACTTCACTCTTCATTCAGAACCCAGATGGTTGCACAATTCTCCCTCTCCACCTTTTTATCACAGAATTCGTCAAAACTTTTAGTAACTGACCCATTAGTTTTAATTCTTATTTGTGATTTAATTTTGTTACAGGGTCTGGTATTTCAGTTAACCATATGGGCTATCTTCTACATTGTTTCAATTATCTTCAAGGGGTTTGTATTAAATGCAGGCTGTGTCTTCTTTCTATACCCAACAGAGCAATTTCCAGCATCCTGTTGCGGTTTCAGAAAGCAATGTATTCAAACACCCACCTCTTTACTAGCCATCTCACCCATTAGATTGGTAACAGGTAAGCCAATTTAGTAAACTTGCCTACCACTATGAGAATGTTAGATTAACGAAGTTTCAATAGTGGGACAATGATGTCTTCCAAATTTCTGATACTTATTTGCCTAACTTGCCCTTAGTGGCACTGTAAGATGATGCAAATATGTAAGTTAGTGGTGCACATCCTCAATAAGCACAAGTGCTATTTTCCCATATGGAGCCTATAATGCTTTTTTATATGGTGCCATACCAACTAATGAGAAATCACAAGGGTGTAAGGGAATCTAAAAGCACAATATCTTAGTGTAAAGTCAGGAATCTGCAGCAGATCATGATTATGGGATGATATAAGTGTTAACTCATCAGACTAAAGCTAATTTCATATGTACAACTTGTTATTCTGTGGAGTAGTACACAGTCATACAACTACCTAAACATAAGACTTACCTCCAGTTCAATTTTTATGACAAAAACAAAGATATTGGTTGAGACAGACTTTTGAGATACATATTTGCAATATGTACTCATCTTGATAATTTTAGAAATTAAAGTATTTGTCCTAAATCAGTAAAGCTAGTTTAATGTAATCATTGTTAAAATACATTTTAATTGTTCATCATAAATTTACAACTCTAACACCAATGTGGAAAAAAATACTCCTGAACATACTGCATAGCTATGTCTTCAGAAACTTAAAAGACCTAACTAATCTCAGTTATGGTCCTACAGCTATAAGACAGGTCTTTCTATTATATCAACCTGGCTGATACTTCAAAAAATAAATCACATCAGCTGAAACAATGCACTGAAATGGCTGGCCAGTATTCTATGTCCTTACTACTCATCTAGGACTGAACTGTAAATAGTAATGTCATTATGAGTCAATTTTATTATGAGTCAATTTTAGAAGTCCAACTGACAAGCAAACTTTAAAGGATTCTGAAAACATCAACCAATCAATGCAAAGTTCAAACATTAATTTTATCATATCTGACAAATTTTCCATAAAATCTGATATTCAGCTAGTAATTCAGTATATATGAAAAAATAAATTTTGAAATGTAAAATTATACTGTTACAAAGAATACCATTTTGTATAAAAAGTTGTTTCTGAAACCAAAACCACTAGTTTAGAAATACCTGGTGATATCCTCACTTAATTTAATAATTCCTTTAAAAACTGGACAAGCATGGATCTTGATCATTAGAAATTTGTAATAAAAATATGCAAGCTCATGGAATCCTGCCCTCCAAAGAATGTATTCTTCATGCTCCCTATCAATCCCTCCTGGGCAGATACATGTTTATAATCCTCATGCAAGCCGGGTGTGGTGGCCCATGCCTATAATCCCAGCACTCCGGAGGCTGAGGCAGGAGGATTGTTGTGAGTTCGAGACCAGCCTGAGCTACAAAGTGAGCTTAAGGCCAGCCTGAACTGCATAGTGAGACTCTGACTCAAAAAGACAAAAAAAAATCCTTGTGCAACTAGAAGTTGAAGCATGCATGCCTTTAATGAATGTCTCTTAAATCTGCATTTCTGCTTTGTTTCTCTTCTGCTTCTGGTTTATAACCAATCCTCAGGTGGCCATTTTCCCCCAGGAATGTTGCTGCCATCTCAGCTTAGCCTGTTTTAAACATTCATGCTGCCATATGCTCTACTACCCCAACCTCACCCTCATGGTGCTACCAAGCTTTGTTCATTCTTCTTTGTAATGACTTTCCCCCACTCAGCTCCTCTTTTAACTGCAACAGCCCTGCTACCATGCAAACCCTTAATTACCTTCATTCAAGCCTAAACAATTTCCAGTTTCTTGAGCTTTTCTATTTCTAATCCAATGTATTCTTTCTTAACATGTTTCTAAAAAGCAAAGTTGCTGGATATCTGTGATTTTTAACTTAGGTGTGATATTTAAACATAGGTCCTTGCAATATGAACAAGGTTGCCAGGTTTAATCTGCACATATGATGACATAGATGAAAACCAAAAAAAAATTACCAATAGGGGGACAACAATGTTCTAAAATACAAGAAATTGGTAGGATTATAGGAATATCATGAAACCTCAGCATTATAGAAAGCTCAAAAAACAAAAACAGGAGAAAAAAAATGCTTATATTTCTACCATTCTAACTTTAACAATCAGTTTAAATTTTCCATTTTAAATTTTCTGTGTGAATACTTTTCCATAGAAAGCAATCTAGGGCCAGCCAAATAACTGCAGATTAAAGCACCTGCAGTTAAATTATCACTATTTGCAGACGACATGATACTTTACTTGGAAGACCCCAAAAATTCAACCAAGAAACTACTAGAACTGATAGGGAAATTCAGTAGCATAGCAGGTTACAAAATCAATACGCAGAAGTCAATAGCATTCCTCTATACAGATAACGAACAGACTGAAAGGGAAACTATAGAAACAATACCTTTCACAATAGCACCGCGGAAAATGAAATACCTTGGGATTCACTTAACCAAGGAAGTCAAAGATCTTT
>PVKA01012483.1:0-57648 GCA_004027165.1 Ctenomys sociabilis
AAGGAAGAGAAAAAGGAAACAAAAAAATGTAAAAGTAAACTAAGGGCTGGAGAGGCAGGTGGCAGTCTAAATACCTTCCTGGCAAGCTTAATGTCCCAAGTTCACTCCTTAGAACTGCATGCTGTGCCAACACAGGAACTAGATGGGATAGGAAACGCCTGTAATACCAGTTCTAGAGAGGCTGAGACAGGAGGATCATTAGTCTGAACTACATAGGGAGACTCCATATCAAAATTTAAAAAATTTAAAAGCTAAATTTAGAAGTATTATGTCCAAGCTCCAACTCCACAAAGGTAATGCAATTATCATATACTGCAAACAAATACTAATCAAAATTTTAAAATCACTACAGTCTTGTGTCTGTCAAATAGATGTTTTTTGTTCATAATCATTATGATCAATATTGTTTTATTTCACTGAAATTATTTTAATATGTTAATTTAGTATTTTAAGTTCATATATGCCCTAAACAAGCCTGGCATAATTTTCAAAATCACATGTAGTAGATGTTTATAATTTTTCAACATTGAGAATAAACAGTCTTTCTTTACTTTCAAAGAGATAAACATTCTGCATTTGTGACAGATATGGAAAGACTGCATAAGCTAACATTTTCACAAATAAAAATATTTACAGAACATGTGAAAATACATTCCCAGCCAAGAAATGGGAAATGTCAGTTCAAACAAAATACTAGTGAGCACCAAAGGCAAACCGCAGACGGAGCTGCTGAGCATCCAATAAGCAAAAGAACGGGTTCATTTAAAATATTTAAGAAAGTAAACGTATGTGTGTGCTTGCTTCATTTTAACCGATGTTAGTATATTAAGTCATCTTCTTTATTTTCAACATTTAAACTAACATATTTACGTAGCTCCATCAGCTTGAGTCTTACAGTTACTGAATTCTAAATTATTATGAGGAATAGAAGATAAACTTCTGTTTTTTATTTTTCTCCTGGATGTGTGAGTGATAGTTAATTTCTCACATGTTGTGTGTATCGTCCTCATACTCAACAGGCTGTTATACTTCCCCTATCCCCTTTCACATCTTCTGCTAAATAGCTCCACTGCTTTATCTTGATCCAAAATTGCCATTAGATTCACCATATATGCTCTGATTTCAACATGAGACTCCCTTAAGTCCACTGAAAATTATTACCCTTTTGAGTGACCAATTATTTGCTCAAAATTATGAGTTCCAGAGTTTTTAATTGACTTCTTTTTACTACCCTATCTTTGAGGAGGTCAGGGCTCCTGGAAGGTTATTATGATATATTTGTGTCTTTTCATAAGTGTGTGAGTCATGAAGGAGGAAGTGGCAATTAGTTCAAGAGAATAGAATAAAATATATTATTTTAAAAATATAAACATATTTATTAACAGGTATGTATCCTATATACTTTGCTATACATTTTTATTTAATTCTGCATCAATGTCATCAAAACATTTTTTCATTTTACCTTTTTGGTTCCCTTACATATTCTTACCCAAAATTTTGTCTTTCATTTATTTTTTATTTTTAAAGAGAGTACAAATTAGAATTAAAACACAAAAATTAAAAGTGATACAGAATTTCACCTAACAAAGCAATATGAATTTCACGGTATTTGTTGTAATGCATAGTGTTGCCTTCCAGTCAGTTATGCGCATTACCCGATATATACATGTAAAATTTGAAGAAGAAATAAGAAGAAAGAAACCTTTAAGAAAAGAAATAGTAGGGCCGGTGGTATAGCTCAGCGGACTAAGCGCTTGCTTAGGTAAGCGCAGCGACTCGATTCCTGGTTCTGCATGCTGCACCAGCCCCCCTTTGGGTGCGTGGAACCAGTGATGAAGCCCAGGCGTGGTGGCACGTGCCAAAAATCTCAGCCCTTGGGAGGCAGAAAGCAGGAGAATCACTATGAACGTGGGCTGCATAGTGAGCCCCTGTCCAAAAAATAAAAAATAAAATAAAAAAATAACCCTAGAAAAGAAATAGTACAAAACAATTTGAAAAAGGAGATAAAAACCAATTGAGTATTATTTGTTCTTTTCCATAGCCCATCAGAAATGCACAGTACAGTTGTCCAAACAATCCTGCTTACATACATAGATAAATCTCTTTCTCCAACTGCCTCATCTGTCCTTTTCATCAACTCAGTAACTTTCCTGTTTAATAAGTTCATTTGCTTTCCCCAGTATCTATTATACCTTTCAGCTTCCAATTTTCTCTTTCAGGTTCTCACACTAAGCAGACAGTACAATGTTTGCACATGAGGGTCTGATCTATTTCACTGAGAAGTATGTTGTCTCTGGGCAGGCATTATAGCTCAGCAGACTAAGTGCCTGCTGAGTCAAGCACAGGGACTCTGATTTGATCCGCGGTACCATATGCCACCCAGCCCTGCCAGGTGCAGTGAGCTGGGCCCTGAGACCCAGTGCGCTGGCACACACCTGTAATCCTAATGCTGGGGAGGCTGAAAACAGGAAAATTACTACAAGCCCTAGATGCATACTGAGAACCTGTACCAAGTACAAACACAAAATAAGAGTGTTCTCTAATTGCATCCATTTACTGACCAAAAGATTCAAATTTATCCTGTTTATAGCTGAATAACACTACATTGTGTAAATACAGCATCTTCTTTATCCATTCTTCAGTTGATGGACATCTGGGTTGTTTCCAGAATCAAAGGTACAAACACAAGTGGAAAGTGAACATATATAAAAGAAGTTGAACATCATTGGTCATTCAAGAAATGCAAATTAAAGCAACACTGAGAGTCCATTTCACCCCAGAAAATATGGCTAACATCAAGAAGTCAGCCAATAACAAATGCATAAGGGGCTGTCGAGAAAAAGGAACAGTTCTCCATTGTTGCTGAGAGTTCAGACTGGTACAACCACTATGGAAATCAGCATGCAGATTCCTTCAAATGTTAAGATTGGAGAGTCCAAAATGTATTTTATATTATGACATGTACTTTCATTTTTACATTTGTATAGAATATGTTTTGTAACATAGATATCAGAACATATTGAATATTTATACATTTTATGTATGCATTGTTGGATTGTTAATATCTATTATTTGAACAGATTAAACATATGCCAAAGAATACATACTATAAATAATATGTATAAATACATATTACATTATTTCATTTAATAAAATTAAAACCTCCAATTACACACTGCTCAACCCAGGTTCTATAAGCTGAAGAATTTCTCTCTCTGTCTCTGCAGTTGACTCTCTTTGGTCTCTCTCTCTCTGGTCTCTGTCTCTGTCTCTTTCTGTTTTTGTCTCTCTGTCTCCCTTTCTTCCCTTCTTTCTGGGTTGAATACATGAATCCATCAAAATAAATCAATATGTTAAAGTCCTCTTGTGTAGAAGTAGGAGTTGATGTGTTTTAGATGTAATGAAGTCCTATAGGGTGTAGCCCTCATGAATGGAATCACTATAACCATGCATATTTATGTATTAATTTTAAGAGATTTGGATTGATTGTCTGAGATTCACTATATAGGCAAGTGTTACATAAATGAATAAAGATGCTTTCATTATTTCGTTCCCAACCTATATATATTAATTTCCTTTACCTTTTAAATATGCTTTCTAGAGCTCATTTATTAACTGGAAGAAGAGTTATCTTTGAATTCATGATTTAAGGAAGAAAATGTCATCATTGCACTAAATTGTTCCAAATTTTGCTACAGAATTTTTATTCATGTATTTATTTAAGTTACTATATATATAATTTATCAGAGAATTTGTTTCCCTACACCATATATCTTGCTTCTTTTTCTCACCCACCACCACTGGAAGATGTTCTTTATCTTCTTCAGACCTTTTATGCTTAACGTACTGTTGATGTTAAGGATTATTTTCACTGACTTTCATTGTATATCTAACATCATCTACACTGTTCATTTCTGTAAATTATTTGATCCAAAGTATTAATGATTTATTGTTTATTTTACTTCTATATTCAGTGTTTATCTGGTTTGTGTACAATGTAAATACTGGCCTCAGAGAAATATTCATAAAGATGTTCAGCACAGTGGGTTCACACCTAAGGACTGCAGCAGGAAGAAGTGAAGCACAGCAGTCAGACCCAAGCCCAACCCACTTGCGGGAGTTTAAAATTGGTAGATCCTGATCTGCTGCTAAGGTAATAAATACCAAAGCTCTACACCAAAGGTCAGAAGACAGTGCTATACAAAATGACAAAGAGAAAGAGGAAAATTCATTCTCAGCCCCAAGCCCACCCAGAACAAATGCAGGAGACACTAGCTTTCAAGAAATTGGAAGCCACAGATATGAAATTCCTAGAGTATGAGGTAGAAAAACAACTGCAGAAAGGTAAGAGGAAATCAGATCAGAAATAATTTCTGAAGTAAAAAAAAAAAAATCCATGATAACTATAATGAAAGAAAGAAGTACTAAGTGCTTCTAAAGAAGAAAATGATAAAAAATAGAGCAAAATATAAAAATAATGGAATCCTTGAAAGAGCAATGTATAAAGAAATAGAACACATGAAGCAGGTTCAAAGTGCTATACGGGAAATTAATACCTTAATCATAAGCTGGCTAAACTGTTTGAATGAAAGTGAAAACAGACTTTCAGACCTCTTAGACACCGTTGCAGCTAGTGAAAAAGTAAGATCTCTTAAAAACAACTAGGATGCAGGAAAAATAATCCAGCATCTGCAAGACGATGCAAAGATGAACAACGTAAGACTAATAGGAATCAATTAGAAAGAAGAAGTCTTTCTCATTGATATAAATACAAATGATATAAAAGAATATAGGTAAAAGTTGTAGCAGAAAACTTCCCAAATATGGGAAACAATCTGACATTTAGTTAACTAAAGCACATAGAAATCCAAATAACATCAACTCAATGAAATTTTCTTTGTCTGTAACATTGATTGTTTAAAAGCTTGGTAGAATTTACCAGTACAGTTCGCTTCTGTACTTGCATTTGTTTGGAAAAGTGAAGAATTATTTCCATGTCTTTAGCATGGGACTATTGATATTATTCACTTCTAGTGGAGTGATTTATGATTCTGTGTTTCAAAAATCACACTTTGCACTTTGTATTCTCTCTAACTCTACATTCATAAAGTAATAATATTTTATTATACATTATAGATCTAAGAGAGCAGTAAGTTTGAAGATCCAGGATTTAGGCTAGTTTTATGTGGAGTATTTCAAGACTAACTAGACAATTAGAAAGTCTTCCTTGACCACTCTTTTAAAACTAAGATTATTGTATAATTTTCACACTCAACATAGGGAACTTGAGTCTGTATGTGATGGATCTTATTCCTCTTTTGTCTCTATTCTCCTCCTCTCCTTTTAACCCCCTTTCCCTTTTTATTTATAAAGCATGTTTTCCATTTTATGTTCTTCTTCTAACTTTTATCCCTGTATTCCTTTACTCTTTTCCCCAGTCTTTTTGAATTATTTCTTCCTCTTTCACAACATGTATTACATATTTTGGTTCTTATGTACAATTTCAGTTTCTCCCACCAGAGACACAATGGGATATTTACTTGAGAATATGGTTTCAATGTGCATCCATTTACCTAGAAATGTCTCAACTTTATCATTCTTTATGGATGAATACTATTCCATTGTATATACAAAAACACATTTTTTATAGCCGGGCATGGTGGTGCATGCTTGTAATCCCAGCACTCGGGAGGCTGAGGCAGGAGGATTGTTGTGAGTTCGAGACCAGCCTGAGCTACAAAGTGAGCTTAAGGCCAGCCTGAACTGCATAGTGAGACCTGCCTCAAAAAGACAAAAAAAAAAAACAAAAACAAAAAAAACACATTTTTAACCTACTATTGGTTGATGGACATTCACTCTGTTTTCAAGACACAGCTAATGCATACGGTGCCACTATAAATAAGGGTGTGCACATATTGCTGCAGTATGATGTTTTTAAAATGTTCTGGAAGATTCCAAGAAGGGTAATAATTGGGTCAAATGGACCCAATTATTTTTCAATAATTTATATGCTCTATCAGTCCATTGTCAGAAGAACTATTGGCTAAGATTTTTTTCCCACCATGTAGGTAGTCCTACACTTGTATGCAATCTGCACACTGATTTCCACAGTGGTTACACTAGTACATGTTCCCAGAGACAGCACACTCCCCTCCCCCACACAGCTCCTTAAACATTTATTATTTGTTGTGTTTTTTTATTTTTTAATAGTAGTTACACTTTCTGGAGTGAGATTGAAACTCATGATTGTTTTAATTTGCCTGTCATGAAAGAACAATTATATTACATGTTTTTTTCCATGTATTTATTTGCTATTTATACATCTTCTAAGAAGTATCTATTTCAGATGCCCATTTGAGGATTGGGTCTTTGAATTTGGGATATCTTGTTTTTCAGTAATTTATATGTCCAAACTATCAGTCCATTGTCAGAGGAACTATTGGCTAAGATTTTTTCCCACCATGTAGGTATGTTTTTCACTCCTTTGTATCTTTTGATGTAAAAAAAGGTTTTGAAGAAGGTGAGATCTCAATTGCTGATTCTTTGTAGAAGTTGCCATGCTATCACGGTCTTGTTCGTGAATGTTTTCCTATTCTTATTGTGGTGTATTGGTCTCTCGTGGTCAACAAACAGATGAACTGAATGAGCATGGTGCTGGGTCTGGAGGCCAACTGAAGATTGTTGCTGGCAGTATAAGAGTCAGAACTGATCATGAAGAAAAGATAACAGGAAAGCTGTTGTTATCTGTTGGTTTGTCCGAGATGCTTGTTCACTTGGAAGAGTTGTCATGTTGATAAACGTGGCTATTCTTATCATTGAAGAAGCTCAGGACTAAGCATTGCCTCCTAGCTTTGGATAGGAACATAGTACACTGCTCAGTCTCCTGGAGAAGCTTGTCACGTTGGCTTTCCTGATGGGAACTCAGTTTTTATCATGGGAAGGACTCAGTACCTCACTATTGCTAAGAATGTCTGTAGCACTTTTGGGGGAGCTCTAGTTCTTTCTTTGAATGTTGCTTCCTTTCTCCAGTGCAGATCCCTCAGTCTGCCAGCACTGATGTTTCATTCTGCTGGTGCAAATTTTCTAGCTTCCGTCATTGGCTATAGGGCTTCTCAGAGCAGGTCCATGAATCAGACTTGCATGAGGCATTGTCATGGGTCCTTGGGCTCCAGTGGGATTCATGGGAGGCATTGCTACAGGCTCAGGTCTTCAGCTGGATCCATACAGCGAATTATAGTGGGATCTAGGCTCTCGCCTGGAACCTTTGGACTTCAGTTGTGTGGAAAGATTTCCTGTGCACTCTCTTCGTAAAAGACTCTTTGTGATACTGTTATTAAATAATTCTATAAACTATGTCATTTGTATTAGTTTCCCTTATAAACCCTGACTATGACATCTATTTCTTTAAGAGTTTCACCTAGTTTCTCTTCTATACGATTTAGTTTTTCTTCTTTAATATTTAGATTTATGTTCCATTTTGATTTTAGTTTAGTGCATGTAGATAGACATGTGTCTAAATGTAGTCTTTGATATGTGGGATGCCAGCTTTTCTAGTATTAATTGAAGAGTTTATTGTTCTTTTATTGAATATTTTTGGTTCTTTTGTCAAAAATAAGTGGACATAATGTGTTTGAAATTGTATGTACTAATCTACTCCATTCATCCTCAGTGTTTTTTTGTCAGTTCAGTACTGTTTCAAACAAGCATTTACTTGAGAGGCAGTATAGCAGTAATTGATATGAAATGAAAAGCATATGTATTTAGAAGAGCATAATGACAGGCATTCCAAGCATGACCCTAATATTAACATTGCTATCTTCAGTGCAGTTACTTAGTTCACAGGTATCAGCATATATAGTCATTCAGGGTAAGAATTCTACCAATAACTGCTAGTTTCAAAAACCTGTGGAAGATTCTCAGGA
Source organism: Ctenomys sociabilis (assembly GCA_004027165.1). NCBI lineage: Eukaryota > Metazoa > Chordata > Mammalia > Rodentia > Ctenomyidae > Ctenomys > Ctenomys sociabilis. The sequence continues at coordinate 7,923 of PVKA01012483.1, forward strand.
TCATTGCCTTAACCATTTTGTATCAGTATGTAGAAAATAGTTAAGATAGATGTACAGCCACTTTCTCTTAATTCAATGAGGAGAAAGATATGTACTAAGTGTTTGGACAGGGTATCATGTCTGCATCTTGAACTCTGAATAACCACTTTGAAGACAACAATATGAAATGTATTAATTATTGAAAATGTCCTACTAATTGGTTTTGAAACTATTTCATTGCTATTTGTTTCTCAACATAATTTTTGAAAAATGCTCTTCTAACTGCTGTAGCTGTGCAATATAATTTCATGTCACAGATTATGTTCTACAATTTTTATTATATTTTTTCTCCTTCCAAAAGAATTTAAAGACTTTTATTCTAGTTGTTTAAGATATGACAAATGGCATTTTGTTTGGAATTACATTAAATCTCTGCAATAATTTTTGAAGTCATAGGGCAATAGTCACTCTTATACTTAAGATGATGAGGAATCAATATTGTTCAGGTAGAGTTATAGTCAGGAATGAAGTCGCTGAACCACTAAATCCTTTTATCTCTTCAATCAAGCATATTCAGAGGAAATTATGCATACTTAGCACATATCTCAATTTTTAAGTCTTTCACAACTGGCATAAAATAATCTCTAGTCTTTTCCACTAAATTTTATAGAAGGAGTATGATTTTGTATTTTTTGGTGAATAAGAGTCATAAGCATGTGAAAAGGCATAGTTACATATCAAAGAAAAAGTACACATGCAAACACACATAAAAATAATCTAAGCATAAAGGGTGAAACCTATTTGAAGAAATCACTAAAAAATTAACTAATCTCATCATATTTTTGATAGAATTTCTTCCGCAAATCAAAAGTTTAATGTTATTTATTTTTTGTAGGATACACATCACTCAAAAGAAAATAGTCATGGAAGTAAAATTATTACGATAATAGAAAATTTATTTTGGCTTTTTGACTCATTTATAAACCTATTGATAAAGAGGGTAAAAATTAGATAAGAAAAAAATAATTGTTGATACAGTTTTATTTATTGTATTATACTGTATCAGGGAAGATCTTGAATGAAATATTGATTCTATTGTACTATTGTTCACCTTTGTAAATATCAAATTAAATCTTATCAAATTACCTTAACATGAAGAGCTGCAATTTTATGTTGTGGCACTAAAACTACCACATTCATGCTTTATTCTTCTTCATTTAGTGAACTTGAAAAGTTAAATTTCAGCACATTTCTAATTTTTTATCTTTATGGTATGATTTATGAATGTAGTGAAACTTCTGTATGAGTGGTGTCTTAAACACGTCAAATTGTAATTAGGTTTTATGTGGACATTTGAAAAGCTGCAAGGTTCTTCAATCACAATGAAATGCCAATTTATATCCTGCCTGATAACTAAATTGATTTTTCCCATGAACACACTTAAATTTCTAAGACTTTGTACCTGGATAAATTTAGTAATAAGGAAAAAATACAACATTTCATGTTTTATCTCATTAGCCTTTGTGTGTTAAAGATTATTGAAAGAACTATAAGCAATGGTATGTTGTTCACTCTTTCATAATGAAGAATTAATGGCATAATTGAAATATAAATACTCATTCCAAGTAAAGAATATTTCTCAAATGATATGCAATGTACTCAGCATTTTATGGTCATCTGGATGTAAAAAGACATTATTACTACATTTAAAGATAAAGTCATTTGGGCCAGAGAGCAAAAGTTCTTTGCACAAAAAAAGAATCAGGATTAGAATTTATGTCTGTATACATTTTGAGTAATTTACTTATATAGTTTTAATAGAATTAAGTTCTATGATAGAATATAAAATAATGTTTCACTTTGCTATTGTTATTGTCATGGTATTAGTTATCTTATGAGTTTTATTTTGTTTGTGTATCTCCAAATAAAGATTTAGCATTTAAATTTATTTTACTATGGTATTCATCTATAATCACAGAGAAGACTGTTAATGAAATGAACTTGAAAAATATCAGTAAAAATTTTCAGAAAATAATAGTAATTATCCTAAAATTAAGTAAAATTTAGCCAGAATGAGAAGTTTTGCTAATTTGTATTTCCTACACTGAATAATAAATCCAGAGCAGTCATAAAGACATATATTTTTGACAGGTTATAAGTGGGCTAGAAAATTATGCTTGTATTATTCTATAAAAGCAAACACCAATATTCTAAGTAATGTACTTACTTCAAGATTAACAGTAGGCCCTCTTAAAAGGGCAGTTTAAACATAGAAAACACATTAAAAGAACTGATTTCTTTCTTTGTTTCTGTTTCTTTTATTCAGTTGATATTTTCCTTCTCTATGGTAGCTGAGCATGTTCTACAAGCCCTTTCAATACAATAAATGCTACAATGAATTTAGTATAAGAAAACATAATGAAAATTTCATAGAATCATTTGAAAATAAAAGTAAATTTTTATTATTCTAGGATGAGTGGGTTATTTTTCAAAGCAGTTTTAGAATACCAAATATTTTTTCTCAGAAATACAAGTTTAATTTCAATAGAAAGCAAAGTACACTTAATTTCCATAATTTCCTACTGGAGTAAATTGTATGTGGTATATTGCTCACATGCAGCATGATCAAAATGTTAGGAAAGTGATGGGTTTTCTGGGGTTGAAATTCATCTTCTCTCTTCAGTGCCTAGTATAAGTTTGCTTAGAAGCAAACAATGTAGTATTATGTATTGAAAAATAATACAGTATTTGTGAAACAAACAGAAACTAATAATATTTCACAATATTACACTGCGTGTTTAACGTTATAAAAATACATAAGACATACAGTGAATGTAACAAACACTTGACAATATTAACTATTATTAGACCTCATTCTTTTTAGTTCAATTAATTGAATGTCCATGCACAGATATAATATTATATCTGTATTCAAATTTCATTCTATGGTTATTACCAAATTAAATACGATTCAGCAATTATAAGGGTACGTTGAATTTTATGGAAAAAGAAAAAACAAAATTTCATAACAAGAAAATAGGAGGATAACAATAGTTGATACATTGCATATTATTATTTTTAAAATAGTTATGCAGAGTTCAAGATACAAGCACAATACATTATCCAATTGATCTGAGGACAATTTTTAGAGTAAGTTTTTATATAGTAAATGCATAAGAAATTGTATCAATTCATTTAAAGAAGCTCAGTTTTAAGTTCCAAACACTTGAAGATAATTTATATATAAATAATATGTAATACAAAAATAATATATGAAAATAATACATATATAAATAATTTATATTAGAACTATTGCATACCTATGAAATCTTTGAGCTAAGAACTTCAAAAACAGAAATTTTTCTTGAATTTTCACCCATACTCTAATACTATAGACTTTTACCTTATAATCATAAAATTCTTGCAGATACTGACATATGAGAAGGAAGAGGACACTAAGATCTATAGTCTTCCTAAAAGAACAACAGTTAATAATATTCATCTGTTTGTAAATCATAAAAGAATGACACTTTATCTTTACACATCATGAGAGTTCTAATTAATTTATATTATTACTTACATATTAGTTTTAGGTGCAGGACTCACAGAGCCATCAACATGTCATTTGAAATATAATATAGTCACGTAATTACCATTACAATTGGTCTTGGATATTAATTTTTAAATCTGTTCTTGCTATATAACTCACTAATGGAGGAGCAAAATATCAAATCCACATAAATGCACCACACACATTAGTACATAGTACTGAGTGCCAGACACAGAAACTTCCAGGAATGGTGACTACCACAGCTGTCCTTGTTTAACCATGTAAACTATTACCATTATTTATTATGCTTTAAACAGTTTATTTTAGTTGCTGTGGTTCACCAAAACAAATTCAAAATACTTTTTCTAGTATCTGAATGCAAAAGTTGTGCTAAATAAGCCATGAATGGACATGCCTTAATATTCATGTTATAATTGAACGCTTGTAACAAATTAATTTTATAGATAAACATTGTCTTTTACACTCACCTGCTTGCATTTTTTATTAATCAGAAATCTTTATTAATTGTACTTTTCTTAGTGAATGCATGCTTTACTTTTTCTGCACACTGGAAAATTATAAAATGCTCATGTTTTTCAATTAATCAGTTAAAATTCTTCTTTTCTTATGTTCTTATCACATTTTGGGTTTGGACATATTCTCATAATATAAGGCTTTGAATGAATAAGGTTTTTAAATAGCTGAGTGAAGTGATACAAATAATAAAAGTTACTAGAATGTAAAGCTTGTTAGATATCACCTCATTAAGGTTTCATTAACATTGATATAAGAGCATTTGAAATCAATCTCAGCAAAGTCCTTTTTCTTCATGCACAAGACTTTCTAGAAATATTTATAGTTCTAATGTTCACATTGTTTTCAGGATTATAAATTTTACAGGGTAGAAAATATCATTTGAAAATACTTAAAAATCTCTGTGAAAGTACTTAAGGTGAACAACTACTGAAACATAAAGTCATACTTGAAGTTCCAGCACAATAAAAAATATAATGACATATGCAAACTAACTATATTACTTTTTGCTGAATTTTGTTCAGAGGCAATGAAACCAGGAATTTTCACACAATATTGTATTTCTTTTTTAACATGCATCTCTTTCATGAATTATATCTATATACATATTAATATGTAACTCTTTGTTATCCAATTTAACACATTAACATTGCAAAATACATAATTGAAGGTGACAATGTTAATACATCAAAGTTAGATTTTATTTTCTGTAAGCTGGCATTCTTTCTAAAATGAAAGGAAAATATTATGTTACAAACTTATTCATAGGAAAAAAGTGTATTTCGTGCCAGGATGAACAGGAGATATTATGATAAAGTAAACAAAATATACTTTATGAAAGTAAAAGGTGTTTTGTGTAAATAGGTGGAGAAAATGTTCTGATATATATATGAAATACTGTAGTTACTTTTTCTTTGCCAGGGCAAAATGTCCATCACTCACAAGTTAAGGAAGGAACTGTTTATTTAGCTCACAATTTGTAAATGTGTCAGTCAGTGGTCAGCCACCTCCAAGGCAGAATGTTATGACAGAGGGGATCACAAAGGAGAAGTAGTTCCTGGTATTGTAAGCAAAGTATTGACTGCAGGCAGCAAGAAGCGGCAGTACCAGCAGCAGTAGCAACAGGAACTGTGACTTCTGTGCCTTGGTATTCCATCCAGACAGAGTACAAACCTGTTTGTGGATTTTACCCATAACCAGAGTGAGGCTTCCATGACACTTGATCCACATTCACAAACTTGAGAATTTCCCCCCCTTGAAATTCTCCATCTATGAACACATGATGGGAGAAATCTCTAGGGAGATATTGAGATACAAGCTGTAACAGAAAGTGTTTTGGGAAATATATCCAGTAAGTATTTATTTACTTATTTATTTGTTTATTAATGTTGCTTTTTTGAGCTAAGATTTCACTTTTAGTCAAGGCGAGCTTTCAAACTCACTTTGGAAACCAGACTCACTTCAAATTCATAGCAATGCTCCTGCCTCAGCCTCCCAAGTGATGGAGTTACAGGTATGTGTTATCATCCCTAAGTCTTAGGCAATAATCTTAAAACTTCGTGGTGTTATTGAGGTTCACAAACTTAGTTCTTTCCAGAGTCCTGGTTGTAAACTTATTTGGATGAAAAATGAATCAAATTTCCTCATAAGGTCAACATTGAAACTAGCCATTTAATTTTATTTAACTCTAGTACATATTGATTTGTGGCCAAACTCATGGAAAGAAGATTGTGAACCAAGGTAACACTGTAATTTCTTGTTGATTCCCAAGTGAACATGGGAAGCACTTGATCTTTGATTCCTTTCGAAATATTTATTGCATGCTTTTTCTAACATCACAAATAATATTTGAGATTGTTGAACCAAATAAGAATGTCTAGTAGGGTTTTGACATCTGTCCCTTTGGTTATTATGAATAACAACTTCAATGGAATAAGAGCAATCATACAGGTGTAAGAAAATGGAACCATGACAAGAATATTTGGTTAAAATTTTGTCCATCATTTGGGTTTCTTTTATGACTTAAAAGTTCCAACTTATTTAATAAGTGATGTGTCACCATCACACAAATAATATATTTATAATTATTAGCCTTTTTGCAGTCCTAATCCAAGATGTTAACCTAAAAGAAAGTGCTTATTTGTTGGATTTTTACAACTTGGCTCAGCTATACGTTTCTCAGGAAAAATTTGACTACAGTATGCTATTGAGAAAAATAAGTTTATGATGTTTTCCCTTTTAACTTATATAAAATTTATCATTAATATTAACAACAAGTATTAAATTTAATGCCATGAATTCAGCATGTTAGTGGAGGAGGGATTACAAAATCATGGGGAGTCGGGGCCGGGGAGATGGCTCAGTGGAATAAGTGCTTCCCTGGCAAGCACAAGAGCCTGAGTTCAATCCCCAGTTCCGCAAAAAAAAAAAAAAAAAAAAAAAAAAAAAAAAAAACATGGGGAGTAATTCCCAAGCTATGTGCCAACAATATAATAAATATATTTTTGTTTGAAACTATCAAGTAAAAGGAGATTTTAGAAGCAAGTTTTAAAATAACACTTCTTTTAAAATAACACTTCTGTGTTTATAAGGAAACTTTAACATTAATCTGTTTAAAAACTGCTGTCCTTCACCACTGGCAGGAGTCAGATGATATGTTGCTGCAACACTAATCTTAGTTCTCCACCGGTTCTCTGTCCTGCTCTTATTTAATTGCCATAAAAACTCTTTCTAAGAAAGTTTATGACACAATAACTTGCTTCATTAGAGACAGCATGGAAGAAGAGGTAAAGGGAGATTCAGAGACATGCAGCAAGAAATTACTAGGCTTTCGCGGTCTTGTCTAAATAACAGCTTCTCAATGACAACTAGAAAGCAGGGATCCTTGGATGCCATCTCTTAAAACTCACTACAGTAAAGCTTATTCAAAAATAATACAAAAGCAAAGGCAATTATATATATATATATATATATATATATATATATATATATAGAGAGAGAGAGAGAGAGAGAGAGAGAGAGAGTTAATTCATTTTAAATTGTTGAGTCATGGCAGAAAGTTTCAATATTACTTTGATTTAAATCCTGCTAATGTTTTTATAGTCTACAGCTCTTTTCCACTTAATAGTCTTTATGAGTGACATTTACTCAGTAGTAATACTGGTTAAAGTTTAGCAAGAAACTCGGAAAACAAATACAGGTTTACTATATTATTCAGTGATATAAAGGTAACATAGGATGCAATTTATGAATAATCAAATACAATACCCTATTATGACACATAGGCAGCTGAGTTTTACAGAAAATTTTTATAGCTATTTCCTGACTGCTTGTAGCAAACTTACACTTTCAGTTTAGCCATGATTTGACAAAATTAATGGACAAGTAATTCTTGTTTGCTGCCTGGTTCCCCCAAGAAGTCACTGAGATCTTTGATAAGTGAGTTTGCTTATGATAGGAATATGATAATAACTGAAATTATTAATAATTTCAGTTATTTATCAAGAAAGATGGGAGTGAAACAACTGAAAAACATCTTGATGGCTTGCTCATTTTTCAGCTTTCCTATTGCAAGATAACAATACTTAGTTTGCTGGTTTGCTGACATAATTAATATGTTTGAGTAATCATACTGTCGATGAGAACTAAGAAATTAGGTAATATCTCAAAGAATTTGAGAGACTATAGAGATATAATGCCTATCCTTCTCCATCCAAACATCTCAGGATAGAATCATAGAAGCATGTGTTAGAGTTGGCACGTAAGTTGTTCCCCCTAAATGCAGTGTAGGATTAAAGAGTAGAGAAGATATGGATGTAGTGGTGATGCCTCATTTGGAGTATTAGAATTTGATTTCAACTCAGTTGAAAATATTTAGGAGGAGCACTTCATTCAATGCAGTGAAATAGCCTCAAAATATTCGTATGACTTACTATTCCTTCCCTAAAGTAAAATAATTCTACCAGGGCAAAATAAGCAATCTGTTCCTACAGTGTAATGGCAGTATATATCTATATTTTGAAATATATTGCCTGTGCAGCTCAAAATATACAACTATAGTAAATCAGCTCTGATTCCAAATTTACTCGAAATAAACTTCAACTTGTCGCCACTAAAATGCTCTGTAAGTATCAAATAAAAACTAACTGTAAAATTTATACACTATCATTTTCCTCGTAGTGCAGTAAAACCTATTATTTTAAGTACTTATTTTATTAAGAAAGGAAAAGCATTTCTAGCAAAGATATATTTGAAGCCTATGTCACCTTATCTGTAAACATAAGGGTTCTCAGGAAAAGTATTTTTACATAATTTTAAATGATTTTCTCCTGCAAATTTGTAAACACTGTTTTATTTCTATTGTTTTTATGATTATTTACTTTATTATATGGCAAAATTATTTGCCCTATGAAATACTACCGTGAACCTAGCATTAAGTGTAGCTACAGAGCAGTACAACTGGTCATCAAAGTCAATGACTTGAAGAGAAAGACCATATAAATTTTAGCCTGAATTTTAACAGATGACATATTGTGAATCTTTTACCACAGATCAACAATATTGGCATATGTTTAGGGGAGCATCTTATAGTTCAAAGAGGAAAAATAAATAACATTACAATCTAAATTTGTCTTTGGCACTCCTGTTGCAAATTCATAGTATTAAGTCTGTGTAATCAGATGCTACACCCTATTCATCAATTTCTAAGGGCAGAGACTATAATGATTTAGGCTTCAATGTAATCTTTCCATTGGCTTTGGAAACTACATATCTTGTGCACCACTTCCCTTGTTGTAAGATAAAAGATAATGACAGCTTTTAATTTTCAACTCTCAGAAAGTTTAAATAAATAATTTACAAATAAAGTACTGTAAATTTATACCTTGTAAGTGTATTCAATTAACTTGTAAGACAATACAATTAGGTACTTATTTTCTATCCCTTAATTTAAGACCTTAAAATAGACTGTTATATTCCTTCAATATTGAGATATAACTACAGGGCTGGGAAGATGGCTTGCTGGTCTAATGCCTGCCTGGTAAGCACAAGGACCCGGATTCAGTCCCAAGTACTGCATGCCATGCCCGGTGGCCAACAAAATGGGCTGTGCTCTCATATGTCTGTAAACCCAGCATCGGGGAGGCTGTGAAAGGAGGATCACTATGGGTCTGAGCTGTATAGTGAGATCCTGTACTAAATAAATAAATAAATAAATAAATAAATAAATATATATGTTTTACATACATATATAATATTAGAATACAGTTCAAATAAATTTCATGTGAAACTGTACAAATAAACACGAATATTCTACATTCTATTGACTTCATATATTATTATCAATTTTTCTTTCTTATGTAAATGTGAAATTATTGCTACACATTCACTGTATGTATGAATCACTTTCATCATAGGGAGCTGGTACAGGTACATAATTCATCGCCCTATTTTGTCTTCTCATTCAATCCCTTTTACTCCTTCAAACTCTAGATGTTCTTCCCATTTAAAAAGGATCTATCTCCATGTTTCCTATTATCTTTCTTCAGTTTTCTCTTTGAATTACTTTTATTTTGTTTTTTTTTGTGTAGTATAATCCATGCAATATTTAAGTTTGTGTATCCTTTCTTTTCTTTGCAGAACTGGGATTGAACTCAGACCCTTGCCAGGGAAGCATTTATTTTACTGAGCCATCACCCCAGCAAAATTGTGTATCTTCTTTAACTTCATATTATCATCCCAATATGCATCCAATTTCCTAAAAATTAGTCAGGATTACCATTCACTGTGGCTAAATGGCACTTCTTTGTGTGCATATGCTGACTTTTCTTTACCCATTCATCTTGTCAAAGATCTGTTGGCCACTTAAAACATTTGCCTTTATGAGTCATACAGTTATCAATACGATACACATGGATCAGTGTAATATGGTACCTTGACACATTTGAGAAAGTATATATAAGTAGGATATCTAGATTTGATCCAAATACTGCTCAGACTCTTCAATTAAATTGAATGGGAATCAATTCTTCCAAACTCAGATCTAGAGGCAAATATTACACTGATTCCAAAACCAGAGAAAGATCCAATAAAAAAGAAAACTACAGACCAATCTTTTTCATGAATATAGGTGCAAAAATCTTCAAAAAACAAAACTAAACACACTAACAAACAGGATGTAGCAAATAATTTAGAGTATTACACATCATGACCAAGAGGAATTCATTCCGGGGATTCAGGGATGGGTCCTCATATGCAAATTCATAAATATAATACACCATGTCAATGGAATCAAGAACAAAAAAACCACATGATCATCTCAAAGAATACAGAAAAGGCTTTTGACAAAATCCAAATCTCATTCATGATAAAAACTCTATAGAGAATTGGAATAGATGGCCTATATCTCAACCTCATAAAAGCAATCTATGAAAAACCAAAAGCCAACATCATATGAAATCACCAAAAAATGAAGGCCTTAACTTTAAAATCAGAAACAAGACAGAGATGTTCACTGACTCCAATCCTTTTCAATAAGTTCTGGAAATATTAACCAGGACCATTAGATAAGAGAGAAATAAAAAGTTGAAGGATTGGAAAAGAACAGAAATTATGATTACTTGCAGATGAGATGATACTTTACGTAGAGGACCCCAAAATCTCCAACAGTCTTATAATCACCAAATTCAGCAAGGTAGCAGGGTACAATGTCAACACCCAAATATCAGTAGCATATCTGTGTATAAATAAAGAACACACTGAGAGAGAAATTAGGGAAACCATGCCTTTCATAATAACATCCAAAAAAATAAAAAATAAAAACGACTTAGGAATCAATCTCATAAAGGACATAAAATATTGATACAGTGAAATCACAATACTCTGAGAAAAGACACTGAATAGTATTCGAGAAAATGGAAAAATATTCCACGATCCTGTATGGGAAGAACCAAATTGTGAAAATGGCCATACTCTCATATTGTTATATATATTCAATGCAATCTTGATTGAAATACCATTACTATACCTCACAGAACTAGAGAAAAATTTCCTCAAATTCATTTAGAAGCAGACAAGACCCAGAATATCAATAGCAATGCTGGGAAATAAAGGAGAGGCAGGAACTATCACAATCCCTTACCCAAAATTACACTATATATACTTACCTGGCAGGGGAGATACCATGATCACAAAATTACACTATACACTATTTTGGGGCTGGCCAAATAGCTCAGAGCATTGAAGTGCCTGCAAGCAGGCACAGGGTCCAAGGGTTCAATCCCTGGGCCTACCGTGCTGGCTCCACCCCCAGGATGTACTAAGATGGCAATTAAGACTGGGTGTAGTGGCATGTACCTGCAATCTCAGCTCGTGTGGTTTTGTAAACAAGTGGGTCACTATGAATCTGATCTTGTAGTGAGATCCTGAACACCCTGTAGGCTCTTCCATAACTGTACAAAAAAAAAAAAAAAAAAAAAGAAAAGCTCCTGTGATAAAATCATCATGGTACTGATAGAGACAGATCTGAGGATCAATGGAACAGACTAGAATATGCAGACACACGCAAACTCACCCAGTCACCTTATCTATGACAAAGGGGCCAAACATGTCACTGGAAGAAAAATACCATCTTTAATAAATGGTGCTGGAAAAACTCGCTTTCTTCATGTGGACTAATAAAACTACACCCATGCCTATTGCTATGCATAAAGCTACTCAAAATGGATCATAGATTTAAATATTAAAACAGAAACAATATTAAGCTGAGCTGTAAATGGATATGGTCGACAATTTCTTTGAATAACTCCCTATGGTTGCAGAATGCTGGACTGCGTTGGATTGTGGTGTCGAGTTCAAGCACCTAAGGTAGTTGAATGTCAACAGAGTGCCCACTTTTGACAGGTGTAGACAAAGGAAGGGTTGTAGAAAGACAAAATCATCATGTGTGTGTATAGACAATACAGTTGGGATAGATAACGCTGTGCTTCTACATAATCCTATGAGAGGCAAGATCTGCACTAATGGTGGTTGGACAGGATATTATGTCAGCTTTTAGTGCTATGGTCATCCACTAGGTAAATAATTATTGGATCTTTGATATAATTCAGCTGTATAAAAACCTGTAAATATAATATCATGTATGAACCTTGTACAATACCAAAACGTTATGAAAACAGTTTGCAATGTATTATTTCATCGACTCTGTATGGTTATGGTGTTTTGAAACTGTCTGATTGACATTTGTATTTCAATAAAATAAAAATAAATGGAAAAAAAAAACAGAAACAATAAATCTTCTGGAGGAAAATGTAGGTAGAAAGCTGAAAGACATAGGGGTAGTTAGACTTATAAACAAAAACCAAATTGCATGGGAGATACTTCAAAAAATCAACAGTGGGGTTCTCATCTTATTGCAGTTTCTGCGCGTCAAAGAAAATCACCAACAGAGTAAAAGGAAAACCCACAAACTGGGAAACATTTATAGCACACCATGAAGCTAAGGGCCCTCTATCTAACATATAAAGAATTAAAAAAATAAATCAGACCCCCAAATTCAAAGACCCAATCCAAATATGGGCATCAGAAATGAATATACACTAACCAGAGGAAGAAAAACACAAATGGCAAATATAAGAAAACATGCTCAACAATATTGGTCATTTGAGAAATTCAGCTTAAAACAACATTAAGATTCCATCTCACCCCAGGAAGAATGGATAACATCAAGAAGTCCACCAACAACAAATGCTAGATAAGCAGTGAAGTAAAAAGAACTCTTTTTCCTTGTTGTTGGGAGTGCAGACAGGTGCAATCACTATGGAAATCAGAATGGATATTCCTTAAACAGCTAGGCTTACAGGTCTCATGCAAGCCAGCTATTTCCCTCCTGGGTATTTTTTTCAGAAGAACTGAAAACCTCATGCCACAATGATATGCACCCATGTTTGTAGCAGCACAATCTGTCATATCTCAGTCCTGGAAACAACCCAGATGCCCATCAAATGAAGAGTGGATAAAGAAGATGTATTTCTACCCTATGGAGTATTATTAATCTATAAAACAGGATTAATTTGAATCTTTTGTCAGTAAATGAGTGCAACTAGAGACTACACTCTGAGTGAAATAAGTCAAATGCATATGTGCAAACATTGTATTGTTTCCTTAGTGTGAGAAACTGAAAGAGGAAAATGAAATCTGAAGGGCGCACTAGAGACTGGGAAAAGGGTATGAACTTATAAAGAAAAGATTTAATGAGTTGAGGAAAAGGACAGGATAGGAATAGGGGAAAGAGTTTTATCTATGTATGTAGGCAGAATGATTTGGACAACTGTACTGTTGCTAATGTATGGAAAAGTGCTGTTAATTCTTAATTTGTTTTATTTCCTTTTTTCAATTGAGCTTTTCTCTTCTTAATTTCTTATGCATTTCTCTTTTCTCTTTCTTCCAAATTCACATGCATAAATCTGGTAATATGCATAAACTGCTGGAAGATAATACTATGTATTACAACAAAGTATAACACAATTGTTAATTTTCATCAGTTTTTAAAAAATATTAGTTAATATTTAAGCTTTTACTTTGAATAACTCTATGTACTAACACTTGCAATCTGAGCAACTACTTTAAAGCACTGTGCAATACAAAAACCACAGTTGAATAACTCTTATTTTCTTCTTCTAACTGTGTGTCATTTCAAATATTTTATCAATTATCATTATAACCTTTTGAAATAAATTAAAATACAAAAAATAAATTAAAATATAATAAAGTAAAACAGTCAAAAATGTTAAGGTTTATTGAAACCAGTCGTTAATGTTCAGTTATTTGACCAATCTTGCAAACCTGTATCTGTTAATCTGAGCAACATATCTGAGGATAAAAGTTTGTAATATGACATCAAATGTCAATCTGTTATTCTTGTTTTGAAAACATGCACTATATGTATTGTTATATATTACTCTGCTTCTGTTTGATTTGCTATTTGTTTCTTTTGACTTTTTTTCTTTCAAAAATAAAATTAAATTAAAATAAAGAATATCAAAAGGATCAAATTATATGTAAAATTATATATGAGCATAATAAAGTAATGTAATAATAATGAGCAAGCATAGAATCATATTAAAGATAATTACAATTTGAATTATCTAATTTATAAAATGATTCAACGTGTTTTATGAACAATGGTTCCCTATGTAAAAATAAAAACTGTTCAAATAAATCAATGCAATTACAATCATACTCCAATCAAAATTTTTTTCATATAGCTTGAATCATTTACCCTTAAAAATACTCTCAGAATAAAGGGCAAACAGTGGAGATAACTTCAAGAAAATGAGTAAATTGTGGGCCTTGATTTCCGTATATGAAAATATAATCCTAAAAGCATTTCAACTTAAATATTAGCAACTGAAATAAATGACAGAATGAGAACTCAGAAATTAAACCTCAAAAATTGAGGAAGTGTTATATTAATTTGAATAATGGAAATTACTATTATAAAGCTAAGAAAATTGGTAATCTATACAGAAGCAAAAATTTAATTAAAGTTTTAACTTACACAGAATTAAAGTTATAGGCAATTAAACTTATACTGAAGAACAAAATTTAATAAGAGTATGTTTATGACCTACAATTTGGGAAGTGTTTTTGAAAAACCTAAAAACTAAAGGCTCTATCACTGACATATATTATCAAAGTTTCCTCACTGTCAACATCTCTTCTTTCCATTAAAAATTAGTATTTAACTATTATGTAATTCTTTTCTTTTAATGTTTTTTCAAACTTGCATTTGAAAAACTTGCATTTCAGACATGTTTATAGAACCTAAAGATCACATTTACCTAGAGTAGTGAACTTTAGGTAACAGAAAACATGAACACAAAACATTTCAATTCTTTATTTTCTTCAAACACAGTATCTCTAGATGAATATTACTTATTCTCAAATATAAACATATTTTTGATCATTTTGCATACAATGTATTAACAGCAATGAAAAATACGATGAGTTTTAAAGCTTATAAATAACTTTATTTTGTTTATTTATTTCTGAAATCAAACTCAGGTTCTTGTGCTTACCAGGAAGGAACTGTGGCACTGGGCTATATTCCAAGACCTATAAAATAACTTTTTACCTATGATAGACCATTCAAGTATATTGGAAACAATTTCTTTTTGCTGTTTATTTCAAATGAGATGATTATGTAAATAAAGTGATTATGTAAATAAAAAAGTCATGTGAATATTCCTATATTTAAAATGTAACCAAAATATTAAAATATTTTCTATTTTTAAAACTCTATGCTTGTTCCTTTTTCCTGTTTCAGGTCTCATTTAATACCAGTTATTTAAGCCTATTCTTTTTGTCCCTTGCATTTCTTTCCTGGTGAAGCTCATGGCTGACAAATAATAATAAGAAGCGTCATGTAAAAATATCAACATGATGGTGGAGAGCTTAGTTCAGTGATCAGCCTGATACTTCACCATTGACTTTAATCCCCAGAACAACACATAAGTAAATAAGTAACTAGATACAAATCACCAAGAACCATTCATTTTATGAAACTCCAAAGTGATGAATTCAAAAAGTTAATTTGATTATTTAAAAACACTTATATACAAAACACTTTCTTCTAAGAACTAGAAAAGCAGATACAAGAGGCAAAGCAAAATGGTTGCAGAGTAAGACACCGCAGACATCCTATCCACAGAAATTTCAATTTGAACAGCTATTTATACATGCCATTAACCTTGCAAAGACTAAAGAAACCAGATAAAAGATTAGCAGTTCCTAGTTTCAGTGTGACAATAAGGAAAGATGTAGTGATAAAGGAAAACCGACATGAATTCTTGTACCATCTCTCTCTGATTCTATGTAGTGCTTCACAGACAAAGTAGCCTTCTGCTTGGAGGCTAGGGGAAAATTAAGTTCATGTGTCAGACTCAAAACGCAGTTCTGAGTGCACCACATACTAGGCAGATGTCCATGAGCCCTGGCCCTCAGGACAGTGTCCACAGATGGACCCTCATATCTACATTAATCTGATGGTCAACAGACTATACCTGGCCCACAGTTCAGCATGGAGAATACTACATCTGCTAAAAAAATAAGAGTTTTTAATGAGACCTTGTTTTGGTACTTTAGGTCACACTGGTAAAGGCAAATAGCTTTCAAATGTTTTCAGTCCTTGCACTGAGGTCCTGGCCCACAAACCAAATTCCAGCACCAACCATGATAACAAGTGGTGGTAACGTTCTTAAAGGGGTGGATTTACACTGTTTCCAGCCCACATGCATGAAACTCGGGTCATAAATACAGCACAGTATCAGGCAAGCAACAGCAGCAGGTGCTTCCCACTACCCCATTACTATACTATGCTAATGTTGGCAGGCTGTGAACTCTGGTTAGGACCCACTGATGTATTCTTTGCAGACACAGGACTGCCCTTCCCTAAGTCCAGTTAGTGTAGCAAGGAACAATTATCATTTCCTTGTAGAAAAAAAGAAGGAAACAGGCACAAACTGTTGCTTAATAAACTAGGACTCATCTCTTCATGGTAAGTTCAGTGGAGGAGAGATCAAGACCTACACTGGCTCCAGGTATAGACTCACAAGCATGAACAACATTTTCTATTTTTCTCTCTGTCCTCTCTGAATAGCACACTAACAGCAGGTTTCTGGGAAAATTGGGATTGTGTGTACCTTTAGTGCTAAACAGTGACAACACACCAACTATGACTTGGAGGAAGTCTAGACTCATGGTGCTGTCTGCCGATGAAGGAGTGAAAATGTTTAAAATTTTCTGAATGAATAGATAAAAAGAAAAATAGGTATGAAGACCAATATAAATATCTAAGCAGACATCTCTGAATTCCAGAAGACATTAATAATCTTTGTGCAATCTTGATTTCACCTAATATTCAGAATAGACACCTGAAATCAAGAATATGAATGAAGAATTGGAAAGAAACATTTACTGATGTTTTAAGAGACATCAGTAAATTTTAAGAAAACACACAAAGGAATGTTGGTACCTTCTCACAGGAACTTAGTAGAGTTAAAGAAATACAAAAATATCTAATAAAAACTCTGGGAGCTGAGAAGCATGTTGAATTAAATTTAAAATGTGATACAAACCATCACTAAAAGAATAGATCAACTAGGAAGAATCATTGACCATATGGATGCACTATTAAAAAGCACAAGAAGAAAAAAGAGAAAAACATGAGTGCAGAAAAAAAAAAAGCTTATGAGAACACAGATACATGCAAAATGAGCCTGGAATGCATAAAACAAACATAACTAGAAATAAAGGAAAGATAGCTGTCCAAACAATGAGAATAAAGGATGGTAACAGCCAATTCTCAAAAACTGACAAATTATCTATTCTTTTCTTTTTCTTTTGCTGAACCAGGGATTGAACTCAAGTCCTTGCGCTTGCCAGGGAAGAACTTATCTTACTAAGCCATCTTCCCAGCCCCTGAGAAACTATCTAGACTTAAAAAAAACTGAGCAATCGCAGAATTGCATTGTATTTTAGGGAAAACATGAAACTAAAAGGGAACTGCAGAATATCCTGTCCAATAACTTCAGATAAACATCTTAAATGGCATACGGAACATTCCCCAGGATATTTCATAAGAGGGACAACAAAAATTCTCAACAAATGCTTATAAAATGTAATAATTGTGCATCTTCAAATGGCCATAGTGCAAAAACCCTATAAATAAATAAAAATAGTGACGCCAGCATGTAGTGCACATGTATGATTTGTACACTGTTCAAATCATAGTAAATAAATGTAATTTATTAAGTATTTATTGTTTTTTGTGAAGATACTCAAAATCGTTTCCCTCTTTAGAAATACATAGCCTATGTTGTCTATTTTCCTCTCTCTGTGTAATGCAACATTAGAAACTATCTCACCTCTTGGGGTAGCTTGTATGCTTTCTATACCTTTTCTTCCTAACACTTGCCCTACATTTTAGAACCTTTACTCTCTGTGTACAATCTGATGTGAAGACCATCTGGCTGTGACATCTGTCACTCCATTGGCGGCAGGTGTCCCCCTCCTATGCCAAGCCATGTGCCTCAGAAAGTCCCCTGTTCTGTGGCAGACGACTACCATTCCTGACAGAGGAGATTCTGCCCCTGATCAGAGGATAGGAGTAGCTGCCTTCCCTCATGGTACCTCCAAGCAGCTCTCGGTCTATGTCATTAATTTTGCGTGTACGTTCTTCACATATGAAGGTCATAATTTGCATTTTTTGTGTGTTTTATTTTAGCTAACATAATACCTTCCAGTGCTATCCATACTGCTGCAAATTATTGTTGCAGAAAATGAATGTTACTTACAATATCAAGATATGGGGGGAAGAAGTCACTTGGAATAAGAGAAGCATTTCATAGTTGATACAAATACCCCATCAGAAGGCTGACGAGATAGCTCAGGGAGCTAAGTGCCTGGTGAGGCACTGCAGGGGCCAGGGTTCAATCCCTGGCTTCACATGCAGTGCCAGCCCCACCCTCAGGTGTGTGGGCCAGCAACCCAGGCTACTCATGGCGGTGCATGCCTCTAATCCCACTGCTAGAGAGGCTGAAAACTAGAGGATCACTACAATTCAAGATGCCTACTGAGACCCTGCACTAAATACAAATATCCCATCAGAAATATTAATTTTGACAGGGATATATAGAGGTTGTAGGATTACATTGAAAGGATCAATTCTAATTTCGAAACAGTTTAGTACTCATTTTCATCTACCTTCTGCTGATGTAGAATCGAAAATGTCACTGTTACAAAAAGTTGTCGTAGTATTCATGACACAAGAGAAATTATACTTACAGGTAGAGTAATTTTGCTTTCCTGGGTTATATTTACTCTAGGTTATATGTAAAGGGATTTTTAGTTCACATTACTGTTGAATGGCTATTATACAGTACATCAATTAAGGATATTGAATGAACTTCATGTCTACTTAAAACATAATTATGAGATTAATGAGTCAATCACTTGAATTACCTTTGATGTCATTTTCTTGAGTTATTAATTATCATGCTTTAATATACCAATGATATATCATTCTTATGTAAAAAGTAATAACCTTTTATTTTAAATATACACAAAAATGTCTTATTTTCACTCAATTGATTTTTAAACTTTTTAAAAGGATAAATGATTGAGAAGAAATTGAAAATTACACCTGTGAAATAGATTGTTACCTCCTTGTCATGAAACGTATCTGCAAGAACTTATCTCACTTTCACTACTTAAACTGATCCATTCTATTGCTACAGTTGTACATACAAGAACCTACTATACTACATTATTTAGTTTAAAATATTTTTAGGCCATCAGGATATTGACTTAAAATGCCGTCACATGGCATCATTAAAGAACTATAGTTTCCGAGAAATAATAGTAAAATATGAAAGCAATATTTTATGTAAACTTGAATTACAACTAGTACTCATCAATGGAAATTTTGGTTTATCAATTATCTATACCAACAAATCAGAGTATAATTTTTATAATGAATAAGTCAAATATAATTTGACATTTTAGCTCCAAAAAAGCCACTATGCAATTATAGTCTATGTTCATTCTAATGGATTGTAAATTTTAGAAAATTCACCGTATTACAAGAAGCAATGTTTCATTTTAATATGAATTTATTTTTGAACTGCATAATTTTTATTTAAAAAATTAGTAATATTTTCTAATTTAATGCTTAAATAGTTATCAGGATACTTTTTTATGAACCCCTATAAAACTCTATAGTGTAGAATTACATTTATTCATTAGGATAATATCAGGAAATTCTAAAATATTCTTTGTTATTTCCTGTCTTGGTTACTTTTCTTTCATTGTGGAGACAAAATGCCTATACCTACAATTAAGAAAGGAAGGTTTATTTAGCTCATATCCCTTGTGGTACCAGAGATCGAACCCTGGGCCCTGCATTGCCTAAGCAGGTGTTTACCACCCTGAGCTATCTCACCAGCCCTCTGATGGGACACTTGTAGCAAATATGAAATGCTTCTCTTATTCCAAGTGCCTTCTTCCCCCCAGTATCTTGAATTCTCTCTCTCTCTCTCTCTCTCTCTCTCTCTCTCCCTCTTTCTTTATTTCTTTCTTTCTTCCTTTTTTTTGTATTTTAGGGAAGGGTCCAGGGTGTCCAGGGTCTCATACTAGACTGGACACCTGTTTACAGCTTCCCAAGTGCTGGGATTACAGGCATGTACCACCACACCCAGTCTCAATCACAGTTTCAGCACGTTCTGGGGGTGGGGATTGCACTGCAGGTCCAAGGATGGAACTCCTTGACCCTGAGTCTGCTTGCAGGCTCTTTAATCCGCTGAGGTATTTGGCCTATGCATTATCTTGAAATTTTAACTTATTCTACAAAACAGTCATTTGCAACAATATGGATATCACCGAAAGGGATTATGTTAAGTGAAATAAAAGGCACAAAGAAATGCAAATCATTACCTTCTTCATAAGGTTTGTGGAGACTTTAATCCGCTGGGTCCAAGGTAGAGTGGCACATGGCAGCAAGCAACAGTTTATGGTGAAAGAAATTACAGCAAAAGCAGGAAGAGCAACATGGAGTAGCAGCGGAGAACACAGGTCTTCCCTCCCTTGTATTGTGTGCAAGCTACCAGTCTCAGAGGGAGTGTAGCACCCACACCAATATCCTAGGATTGGACCATGAGTCAATCAAAAATTCTGGAAGGCCATCTCATGGCTCTCTGAGGCTTTGGGGGGGACATCTAGACACATCATAACATTCCTTCTTACTAATGATACCCTACAATATTATAGCTTATCTTTAAACCAAAATGATGACATTATCATTAAATTTTCCATAGAATGTTCATTTGAATACTACATCTACAATGTTAAATGCATTTACATACTAGGAGAATTTCAAATATACTCTAAAAGGAAAACTTCAAGATTTTTCAAAATGCATCATATATTTTTTTTCATTGAGTGTTTTTGCTAATTTATGCCTGGAAAAAAATTTTATAAATATATTCAAAGCATAGGATAATTTCCCTCATCTAATCAAGATTCTTCTTGCATTTTTGCAAGTCATCCAATATTTTGATGTAGGCATTTTCATGGTATATATTTTCAGTAGCACAGGTGTGAACAAGAGCTATATATGTGAGAAGAACTGGGGTGGAGAGTGGGGATGAATTCTCCTAACACCTGGGGAAATCATTCAGATCTTACCACAATAATAGTAATTACTGTATAACTAAACCCCACTTGATGAACAAACTGTTCCTTTCTCTATCAATCCTCAGAGTTTTGGTCTGCAAGATTTGTCTAAAATATAACAAGAATGCAATTAGATACCTCTACATCTTACAAAACATTTTCATATATGGACACAGAATAAAATTATTTGCTATTAAGTGTTTTTCATGAATTCTGTTTATATTTATAAATATATTTTCCAATATTTCTAACCAAATTCTTATACTGTGACTATGATGAACAGTAAGATAATTGATTTATATAAAATAATTTAATCTATGACAAAAAGTAAACTCATACTACAAGCCACAACCAGGAAATGGCTAATTTTGCAAATGGATAGGTTTTTACATGGAGTTACAATATTTAAAATGTAGTAAGTACAAATTACCAAGTGACCATAGTACTAGAAGCCAATATAATATCCTGTCCAACCACCATTAGTACAGATCTTGCCTCTCATAGAATTATGTAGAAGCACAGCATTATCTATCCCAACTGTACTGTCCATACACACACATCATGATTTTCCCTTTCTATACCCCTTCCTTTGTCTACACCTGTCAAAGGTGGGCACTCCATTGTCATTCAACTAACTTAGGTACTTGAACTTGACAACACAATCCAGCACAGTCCAACGTTCCACAACAATAGTGAGTTATTCAAAGAAGTTGTCGACCATAGCTATTTACAGCTCAGCTTAATATTATGTCCTCGCGATGTATACTTCATTTTTATACTTTTCTGCTGGATGGTTAAGACCTAGATAGAGCAAGACTTATATAGTACTATGGTCATCCACTAGGAAAATAATTATTGAATTTTTGATATAATTCAGGTATAAAAAATAAGATAAGTAAACAACTACACTCTTAATTTACTGATAAGAGACATCTGCTATAATAATGTCTGTAAGCATAATATCATGTATGCACTTTGTATGATACCAAAACAGTATGAAAACAGTTTGCACTGTATTAATTTATCGAATCTGTCTTGTTAAGGTGTCTTAAAACCGTCTGATTCATATTTGTACTTCAATAAAATAAATAAATAAATAAATTTTAAAAAATAAAAAGAAATTACCAAGTGAAAGAAAACATCAAGTGGTATCTGTAATTATAATACCAGATACTATAAAGTAAATAATGTTTAAATCATTTTAAATTAGAAACAAAACTAAAAATACTTCAAGATCCAAACAAGTTCAACTGAAAACTAGCTGACAAAAAAAAAAAAAAAATAGAATCGTAATGTGATCTTGCCACATCAAAGCTAATGTTAAGAAAAGGTTAAAATCTTGAAAGCAAACAACTAGGATTTATTCATTTTTTACTGATAATTGCATTAATGTCAACTGACTATTTGTAAAGGAACAAAATGGAGACTGGAAAAGCAATAGCACGATAGCTATATACTTCTCAGACAAAATATACAAACACACTCACACACTCAAGCATAGACACACACATTACATATAAAACCGTCAAATTGAATTCTTTAACCAGCGAGACTGGTTAAAGATTAAATTATTAATTTAATTAATAATTAAATTATTATTAATGAATAAATTATTAATGTGGAAAATATATTTTTAAATAAAGAAAATCTGAGCCCACAGTTAAGTTCACTTGCAAATAATGTTTGAGTTATTATAGTAATTTGCTTTTATATCTATTATTTCTCCATACTACAGCATTGGTGTTACACTTTGTTATCGTTACATAATACTATCTTTCACGTTTACCTTTTGTTCTTGGTGGCGGACAAGTTAAATTTTGTGCCATTTCCCTTCAGTCTGAAAGACTTGAATCATCCTTCCTGTTGCAATGTGTATGTGATGAACTGTGAATTTCAGTGTCTAATGCCTTATATTTAAAATTCTAACAAAAATATGGAGAAGGCATATATATATATACACACACAAATGATGCATATAAAGCTTTAGAGTATTTTGAACTTATAAGATTGTATTTTCAAAATTTATTTATGGCTTAGATACAACATACAATAGCAAAATCAAATTCTGTCTTGAATTGTAGTGATTTAATTTCAACTCTCTCAGGGACTGGCCCCAAAATACCTGAAACAAGGTGTTCCTCCAATTGACATTCACTAGAAAAGGAACACCGAGTTAAATGTCACCCAAACTCTCATTCTCGTTTTGCTGCCCAGAGGTGTAGGGTTGATAAAAGAGGCACCATGAGAATTGACATGGCAAACCCAAGGGCCTTGCCACTAAGACTGCTACAGTGTGGGCATGCACTCAGGAACTATGCAATGAAGTGTTTCTCTGCAATTATGCTGCATATTTCCATTTCTGTACATTGTATTGGTATTACATACCAGTGAACACCAAGATGCTATTACAATGATAATGATAAAATAAATGGCCTTCAATCCTGTTTTCAAGTGTGAACGATATATTTCTTTCTTCAGATTCATAATAAATCTTTCACAAAAATATTCTTGTATTTCTTGGAAATTCCTGACCTTTTACCTCTCCTTGTCATTTAAATCTTCAAGACCAGACTTTTCAGGTTGCTTAGCTGGTTGTTCTGTGTGCAACAATATTGTCTCTGACTGACACTGTTTCTCAACCTGTGATAAGGGATGCTTATTATACACAGTTTTGAAGTTTTACACTTTTGTATTCCATTCAATCAAAACCACATTTTGTTTTTTCACATTTGAGTTGTGAAAGGGAAACTCCCCATGTTGTAAATATTTATGTATGTACTGCAAACATGTAGTGAAAAAATACAAATGTATTACAAACTTTAAAAAACAAAGTACATGTTAATTTACAGCACTTTGTTGAAAACATTTTATTTTCATATAATATATGAAAAATTCTTAGATTTAATTAGATATTTAAGAAATACTCACAAAATATATAAATTTCAGTGCTAATTTAAATTGTTACCAAACATAAACAGATATTTGGCAGGATTTCATCCAGAATAAAATCTATTCAACCAAACCACTAATTGGTTTATTTTATGTTTTGTTTTTGGTTGTTTACTTTTGGCTTTGCCTATTTTGCATTCACTATGGATAGAAAGATTGTTTAAAGATAATTAATGCAATTCTAGATATGACTGCTATGTATATGAAAAGTAGATATATTGTTTTTTAACCACAAGTTAGACTGTTGCTCATATTTATCATTTTATATAATATTTTTAAAATATTAGTATCATTTCTAATGGGGAAAGTACAGGATATAAATAAATGAAATGAGAAGTGAATCAGTAAACTGAACATTTCATTTTTTATTTTAAGTTGAGTATTTCAGGAAGGGCTTCACACATCATATGTAATTTTTCTACATAGACATTTCGTATTTTAAAAATTCCACACAACTAGTAGAACATATATTAATAATATTAGAGTTTATTTTATTTAATAATTAATTGTCTCCCAAATATATAAAATTCCAGAAAATATTGAATTTTATAAGCACATATATATAAAGTCAGTATCATTTTACACATAATAGTAAATTGGCTTTAGAAATTAATCAATTATATGCTCTACTTACTAAAAATTTTGTACATCCTAAGTTAGTGTGATGCTTAATGATAATATATTTTAAAGTAATTTTATGAAGAATTTTTGCAAGGGGGAGGCCAGGGAGATGGCTCAGTGGAATAAGCAATCCCTGGCAAGCACAAGGGCCTGAGTTCAATCCCTGGTCCTCCAAAAAAAAAAAAAAAAAAAAAAAAAAAAAATTTTTTTGCATTATAAATATTACACATATAAATGAAAAATATGTGATAGTCACGGTTAAATGTTTTTGATAATTAATCACTAATAAGTTTGTCCTTGAAAATTGCTTTGTTAACGTAACTACAGTATCTTTACTAAGGTAAATTATTTAAAGTTAATGTAATAGAAAGAACATAAAATTACGAGGAATGTTGATGTTAAGCAGATGATTTCTGTGACCACATGGCCCAAAATGCACATTGTGTCAGACCACTGTTGCAGCGGTCTGGAAATCTGTTCATTTGGGAGGCTGTGGGTGGCAGGCAGCATAGCCTAGGAAGAAAAAGGTACAGCAGTCACTGGGGCCAGGAGCATGACAAGATAGATCCCTCAAAATTAGGTTGTGACCAAAGTAGTGCAGAGAAAAGTGTGCTATTAGAATCCAATAAATCAATGAACGAATAAACAACATGGAGATTATATATACACGGGTAATTTTAAAATTGAGGCAGATGTTCACGCTGCAAAAGGAAACAGTGACATTCCATGCGGAGAGGTGAGTGGTATCCACAGGGACCTGGAGTAGCAAAGGACATGGCTTGAATATTTGACTTGAAAATCCTTACAGCCTGTGTGGCAGTGGATGGGCTGCCAGAATTCCTTTCTGTTTTGTTGTTAAGACAAAATAGATGATGTGCAAAGCGGAAGCAGGAAAGGTTTGTTGTGCACAGTTTGGGGCTTCAGCTCATTATCTGGCTGTTTCCGTATCCATCACCACTAAGTGTTTCTTTGTTACCCTTCATTATTTATATTACATTGATTTTCGTTTTACTTGTGGTAAAAACACGGCATGAGTTCTGTCATTTTAAGCACCATATTGTGTATAATGCGACTGTGTGAGCAAAACATGTCATGCCCTACTGCTGATGCTGGGGTTTGTTCCTCTTGCAAAA
Source organism: Ctenomys sociabilis (assembly GCA_004027165.1). NCBI lineage: Eukaryota > Metazoa > Chordata > Mammalia > Rodentia > Ctenomyidae > Ctenomys > Ctenomys sociabilis. The sequence goes on from PVKA01012483.1 coordinate 33,915, forward strand.
CCTGACTAGAACTAGAGTTGTGTGTGTAAGATCAAAAAAGAAATGCTCAATTGAACTTCCGGCTCAGAGTCTCCTCATAACACCCTCATTACAGTCTTGCTCCTATCATTTATTTCCAATCCGTCTCTCCTGCTTCTCTCATTGTATGAGCTCACTCTTCATTGTTGATGGAAGCATGAGCTTGGTTCTTACATGAATTTCAGTAACATTGGGAAGAAAGAAAGTGTCAGCGAGGCATGCCCCGCATCAGAACACAGAGGTGTGAATAAATTGAGTGATGAATTGAGTTTTGAGTGAATTCTAAGGTAAATTGAAAGGAATATTTGTTAAGAACTGAGATTATAATATTAAGAAAATTGACTGTAAAATTATAATGCATGTGCCCCTTCTCATTAATGTACATTTTACTTAGTGGGCAAGATTATGGGAAGAATTCATATAGCAAGCAGGCCAGCAGAAAAATAAGAGAATAAAGTCAAATTATAACCCTGCATTTATGAATGCTCAAAACTAATGGTAAATTTTATGAACTCAAATACATTTTCCTATTAACTGATGGAATAATTTTATACATTTTTTATGATACAGTAGCCCTTATTTTTTAAAAAATGTTTCAAGTCAGACTTAGTTACTTTTTAGTAACTAAGAAATTTTAAAACACTAGGACTTTAATTAAATGAGTCACTTTTAATTCAGAGGACTTATTTCACATTGAAAATAATCACCCTTTAATTAATCTGTTTCATAGCTTTATACTTTAGTATTCACAAGTGTTTTCAATTAGCTCAAGTGTAATTTGCCTTAATAAGATAATTATATAAAAATATCTATTTCATTTTCTCTGAAGAGTGGTGGACACCTGCAATGTTTTCTGTTTCAAGCATCATGAGTTCAATATCATATTTCTAGGGCTCTTGGTTGTATGATTTGTATTTAATTCTAAGATCTAGGACTATCAAAATCATTGATTTAAATTACTGCTGGTAAATATCTGACCAATATAAAATGTAGAGTATTTCAAAGAAACAAACAAAAATAGCAGTGGTAAATCTGCTTGAAAAAAATCTTATTTGACAATATTTTCCTCAATTTACAAAAACTAGATAAAAAATAAAATGCTTAACTTTTACAATAAAATCCTAAAGACCATCGAGACAGCTCAGCAGACAAAGCGTTTGCTTAGGCAAGCTCAGGGACTGGGGTTTGATTCCTAGTACTGCATGCTGTGCTGGCCTGAACCCTTTGCACACCGAGCCAGTAACCAAGACCAGGATGGTGGCAGTATGCCTGCATTCCTAGCTCTGGGAAGGCTAAAAACAGGAAGATCACTACAAGTCTTGGCTGCACAGTGAGATTCTGTACCAAATACATTAAAAAAATGAAATTAAATAAAATCCTATTATTACAGACCAATAAAAAAATAGTGGTAATCTGTTTTAATGAAAAATATAAGCCATTTCTTCAAAATTTCTAGGAAGCTTTCACGTATAATCATATGATTTCCTCAGTTTCATAGAACAGTTTATTTTAGTATTAAAAAAGTCTTTTTTTCAACTTGTATGGACTTATTTATCAATCTATATATGTGAGCATGTTTCTGATTTATGTAGTTCCTATGGTCCCAACTGGGCTGCCAGAATTCTATCACAGAAAGATAATGTGATATACTAATAAATATACCTTTACTATAATGGCATTGTAACATATTGTGTCCTTAACATCTACAATCACACTTAAAAGTTATCCTTGATTTTAGGATTAATTTTTATATCAAGTTACTATGAAGACTTATTTTTAAACCAGCTCCTTTTTAGACATTTGAGCAACTTAGTCTTTCCTTCCTTTCCCTTCAGAATCGGCAAGTTTTATTTACAGTCTTTTAACCTGTAAGTAATTAAATAACTAAATGTATGGAGTTCATGTGTGTCAAGCACTGTGCCAACATGTTATGAGTTTACTTACTCTATAGAATATAAATTGGTTACTATTAAGATCTGTATTTAGCAAATAAGTAAATAGAAGTGCTGAGTGTTTAAGAAATATAACTAAGGTACACTAATACGAGTTAGCAAAACCCTAGTTAAAACTCATATTTTTTCTATAAATTCCTTAAGCTCCTACATTTCATGCTAAACTCCTCCATAATTTAAAATATCTGATATTTTTATCATTTAGAAAGTAAATAAGTTCATCTATTCATTCAGCTATTCATCTAACTGGTGTCTACTATCAGGGAGATGATATATGGCTGCCTGTAGGTGAAATATTAGCAGGAAACAAAATGTGCTGGCTGTTTTCTTGGGTATTAAATTCTACTGAGAAGACTACTGGAGTAGACAAAGAAACAAATAGCTGCATGTTATGCAGTGTCAAGAATTTTGGTAAAACATAATGTAATTAAAGGAAGCAAGGACATACTGTAATAGTACTACTATTTTGCATAAGATGGGGGAAATTCTTTTAAATAACAGAATTTTCTAGGGATGATGAAAAAGTTTAATTAGAGTTATGTTTACAGAATAATATGCTATAAATTTTACCTTACATGCTTTAAAATCAACAGCATATTTTAATGGATGAATGCAGAATTACATCTTATAAGTGTATTTTGTATATATATATTTTCTACTGTATTTTAGGGAAGAGTCCACAGGGTGTTCATATTCTCTCTATATAGATCAAACTCATATATAGATCAAATCTTATAGGAGGCTATAAGATTCTCCCGCTTATAGCCTCCCAAGAGCTGGGATTACAGTGGCATGTCACTACACACAGTCTCAGTTGTTCTTTCAGTGTACCTTGGGGGCAGGGCAGGTGCTGCAAGCCAGGGGATCGAACTGTGGCCACTGAGAAGTTTATTATATTAAACTAGAAATCAGATTATTCAAAACAAAAATAGAAATTACTATGGGGAAGCATCATTCTTTAATTAGTGTAGTAATATTGTTATGGTAAGATAATCATTTTTCATGAAAACTTGTTATTTATGTTAATATTTAAATCAAATAACTTTCAAGTTCTTACATTTAATTTTAATATAATAATTGCATGTGTAAGCTAAATAAATAGCTTTGTGGTCCCATAATTTTTTAAAATGATAGTGAGTTCCTGGTACTTGGAATCTTTCTCCAGAATTTAGTACCATAGTTTTCATTGCTCTAACCTTACTTGCAGTGGAATCTCTTAAATGCATCTTTTGAATGATCAGTGATGTTGAACATTACTTCATATATTTAGTTGCATTTTTTTCTTTCTTTCTCTGTGAAGAGTATATTCATCTCAGTGGCCCGTTTTAGTTTTGGGTTTTTAAATCTGGGGATTCTTATTTTTTCTGTTTTTTATATGTTCCAGATATTTGTCCTTTGAGACACAAGTGGATAAACATATAATTATGGAATTGCACATAATACTAAATTTTCTGTACAGTACTCTTTTTTGTGGTTAGTTTCTTATGCTATCACTTCCAATTTGCTCTATTTTTACTAATTTGTATTTAATTTGCTTTTTATTTATAGATATTTTTCTCACATTTGTAGTCCTATAATTTCTATGTGTCCTCACTTTACTTAATATGTATAGTTTTTGAGTTTTAGTTTCCAAGTTCCAAACCTGAATGCAACCTTTCAAACTAAATAGCAACAAAATCTTGCTTCAATACAATACAGTACAGTTTACCTTTTTTATTAATTTTGTGTCATGTATATTCTTTAACATTGTCTTCATTTTCTTTTGAATACCTTCGAGTATAAGTGAAAAATGTAATATACTAAAAAACTGGTTTGGGTATTCTTAAGATGTTTGAATGACATTTTCTTCTTCAGATCCTTGTAATTTACTTTCACCAGAAAGAAAGGCTTAGTAAAAACCTTGGATCACTTTCGTTTTCTTGTCTCTTGGTTTCATTTATTACCCCCCTTTTTTAAAACAAACATTTATTTGAGAGACAGTATGGCAGTAATTGATATGACATCACCAGCAGTCTGTATTTAGAAGACCAAAGTGACAGGCATTCCAAGCATGACCCTAGTATTACACATTGCTATCTTCAGTGCAGTTGCTTAGTTCATAGATATCAATGTATAAATTTAGTCAGGGTGAGAATCCAACCAGTATACTGCTAGTTTCAAAAGCCTGCTCAGGATTTCCTTAACCAACTTGTGCATAGAAATGTACAGTTTGCCCTTGTCATGTTTCCTAGATTTTTTCCTTGTTCGCTCTTCATTGTTTAATCCTTAAGTTCTCATTTTCCTTTTAATTGTGTTATACCTTTGCATTCTTATTTCTTCTTTAATAGATACCCTGAAACCAAGTAAAAGAGTTATAGAAGAGCTTAAAAATCTCAGTCACAAGCTTGCAAAACTGTTTGAGTGAAAGTGAAGATAGACATTCTGATCTTGAAGATGCCATTGGATCTAATGAAAAGATAAGAAAAGATCTCTTAAAAACAACTAGGATGCAGGAAAACATGATCCATCATCTGGAAGATGATGCAAAGGTGAACAATGTGGGATTAATAGGCATCAGTGAGAAAGGAGTCAGTATAAATGACATAAAAAGAATATGGTCTGAAATAATAGAAAACTTCTGAAATATGGGGAAACAATCTGACATTCAAGTAACCAAAGCATACAGAAATTCAAAGAACATCAACCCAATGAAAAACACACCAACACATGTAATAGTCAAGATTCCAGAAATCCAGCACAAGAACAGCATACTAAAAGCCGCTAGAGAAAAGAAACAGATCACCTTTAAAAGAAAACCCATCAGAATAATGGTAAACTTCTTTTCACAAAACATGAAGTCAGGAAGAGCATGGCGCAGAGTACTTCAAGTCCTTTATGAAAAGAAATTCCAGCCCAGACTTCTATACTCTGCAAAACTCTCAAGCTTGATGGAGAAGTAAAGTATGTTCATGACAAGGAACAGCTAAAGAATTTCATGACAACAAAGCCAACCCTACACATACTGCTAAAAGATGTTCTAGAGAGGGACCAAAATGATCAGAACTCCATGAATGAGAATGAAAGGAACCCACTAAATTGGAGTACTTTAATACGAATTTATAATTTGTATTTTTCTAAGTCATTCAAGTGAATGATAGCCAGTATAAATATGGAGATTAGTTTAATCCTGATTTCTTTTCATTACTTTGATAAACTCATTTTTTTTTCTTTTTCTTTTTCTGTTTTTTTTTTTTTTCTTTCTTTTTTCACAACTGGGGCTCAAACTCGGGATCATGTACTTATGGGGCAGGCACTTAAGCCATTGAGCTAGGATACTGACTAAAACTTGTGTAAATTAAATAAAGAAACAAACAAACAAATAAATAAATAAGAAAAGTTCTTTAACTAATGGGAAGGGAACAGAGAGATGTTAAGGGGTTATATAATGAATTAATGTGGGAGCTAGGGAGATAGTTTAGTGGCCATAAGAACCTGCCTGCCACGCATAAGGTTCCAAGTTCAGTCCCTGTTATGGAGGGGGGTGGGGTGTTCACGCGGCAAGAGAAACTATTTTAGAAGTTGCTTGAACTTTGGTGAATTTACTCCTAATCCCTTTCTTTCTTAGTTAACCATAACCTAAAAAGGAGAACAAATTGTTAACCTAAGGAATAGTTAGAACAAATTGCTGATAAGCTAAAATTCAACGGCTTACTAATGAACCCCCATGAAATGTAAAATTATTATCTTTTAAAATTCCAAAATGAGGTTATGAGGTTACCATGGATACTGTTAATGTATAAAAAACCACTACAAAGTTCTCCCACAGTCTGCATTCCCTATTTTGCATCAGATGTTCATTCTGCCAGCAATTAAAGCCTCATTTGTTCCCATTTTGGGTTTTTCTTTTTTTTTTTTCCTTTTTCTTTTTCTATAAGCAGAATAAATTTACTGGGGAAAAGAAAGCTTCTATCTGAGAGAGGGAAAGGAAGGGGGTCTGATCAGGTTGTCCTCAATTTTTGGTTTCTTCTGAATGTTTATCTCACTGAATTTTGCCACAACAGTGTCAGGTACATGTACCGATCCCTCAAATAGGTGTAATTATTATTGCTTGCGATCACATATTCATTGAAAATAAATTTTGAAGGCTGGAATTTTTTATGTCTCCCTCACCCCCTCTCCAGCTTTTCTTATGTATTTAGTACAGGGTCTACAGGGTCTCACTACACAGACGGAATTTGTAGTGATCTGCCCATTTTCATCCTCCCAAGCACTGAGATTACAGGTTCGTGCCACCATGCCCAGTCTCAATCACCTCTCAATGAGCTCTGGGGTGTGGGGCTGGCACTGTACGTGGGGATCCAACCATGGTCCCCACGTCAGTCTGCGGAGCTATCTGGCTGACCCTTCCTGTTTTTGTTTCGTTCACTCTCAAGGTCAGCAAAGCAGTAGCACTGCAAATTAGAAATCTCCTCCAGAAAAACACAGCCCCCAGGCTCAGCACAGTCCTAATCTCCCTACATTACTTTTTCTGCCACATCTTAGACTAAAATTTTGTGACTGAACTATTTCTATTGACTTAAGTAAAAATATTAAGTATCTGTTTTGAAAATCAATATTCTCATTTTGTTTTGCAGTCTCAAAATATGTACATGAGAAAGATAATAAGCATTATTCTAAGATACTTAGATTGCCATTATCACAGCCATACTTCTCAATTTAATGTGCATTACTTTATTTATTTATTTGTTTGTTGGTTGGTTTGTTGGTTGGTTGGTAGCATTGAACTCAAGCCCTTGTGCTTGCCAGGGCAGTGCTTATTCCACTGAGCCATCTCCCTGGCTCCTACTTTTATTTATTATTAACAACTTTTATTACTAAAAACAGCAGCCAACACTCAAGTATGCACTTTTATTTCTTACTATCTAGTTTGATTTTGAGTTTCACATTTAGTACTTTGTTATTCCTTGTGTTGCTGTTGTAGGATTCCACTTGTTTTTCCTTTTTGGAGTAATCTTATCAGATAAATTTTTCAAAAAGTTCCATTAGTGAACTTGCTGACATAAAAATCTTTTCTGTTCCTTTGACACATAAATTATAATTAATTAGATCAAAACATGTGTGGCCTTTGTTTTCTTTCATGATCTGCAATTTTGATCCCTTGTCTTCTGGCAGTTAAAGTTGGAAATGAAAAGTGACTATAATCTAATTTTGTTTCTCTACAGGCAGTGCATCCCCCTTTCAATTTTCTGGCTGAATCAATGCATGTCCACTTTTTGAATTTATAAAATGTTACCAGAATAAGTCTCAAAATTTTTATATTTCCAAGTCTTAATTTATCTAGCACTAAATGTTATTTGAAGTTTTGTCTGAACTGTGAAGTTTTTTAGAAAATAATCTCACATAAATATCTTTTAAAAATAGAATTGATGTGTCTGACAGTATGGTTTGATTCGAACAAGCAGATTGTTGATTTTTATCTTGTTGGTAAAAGTTACATATTATGAATGCTTGGGTGAATGGAATTAAACTGTATTTCAAACTGGGATGAAGGCACTGTTTTCTAGGCACCTAAATCGTGAGAAAGTATCCCATGCTACAAACAAATTGCCTATAGGTATGCATAAAAATGATTGCTTTTCCCTAAAGCAAGGAGTTTATATATTGAAAGACTTGGCTTCAACATTAGTGGATACTGCTTTCTCTTATAGATATTAATAGTTAGTATTCAAGATATCTTGCAAAAACATTCAGGTCTCTCAAGAGATGTTCATTCTGTTAAGAAAATCTTTAAAAATCTGATCTGGGTGCAATAGTTGATATAGAGATACATGTATTTAACTGTTCATTACATGGAGTGCTGAGGTCTTACAATGTGACAGAATGGTATTCACCATACAAGCATTATTTAATTAAAATAAAATGATAATATATATGACCAAACATTTTCATTCTTATTAAATTATGCAGCTTTTAAGACGAGGAAAATTCTTCGATTTGCAATAATCCTTTTCCTCTAGGCTCCTGTTCTGTTATCTTTTTTTAAAAAAAATTACATTAAAGAGAGTATAGCAATAATTAGTATGACATTAAAAGCAGTATGTATTTAGATGACCAAAATGATAGGTATTCCAAGCATGATTTTAGTATTACACATTGCTATTCTCAGTGTACTTTTGGGTTTTTTTTTTTTTTTAGAACTGGGGATTGAACTCAGGCCCTTGTGCTTCTCAGTAAAAGTGCTTATTCTACTCAGCCATCTCTCCAGCCCCTGTGTAGTTGTTTAGTTCACAGACATCAGCATATAAAGTTAATCAGGGTGAGAATTCTACCCAATAACTGTTATTTAAAAAAATTATATAGATCCTTAGGACCATTGACTTAACCATCTTGGTGAAATAAATGCATGGTTTTACCCCTGCCACATTTACTAATTTTATCCTTTCTTGCTCTTTGTAATTTAAACCTTAAGTTCTTGCTTTCAATTTAACTGTGTTATATCTTTCAATTTTTATTTCTTCTTTTGAGTTCTTACACCAGGGAGACAGTGTGATATTTACACATGTGGGTCTGGTTTATTTCACTTATGAGTATATCTTCAAGTTGAATCAAATTATATATGAAGGCTTTGAGTTTATTTTTCTTTATACCTGACTCATAATCCATTCTTTAAAAACACCATATCTTTTTCATCCATTCCTCACGAGATGGACATTCTGGTTGTTTGCAAGATTTGGCTGTCACAAACTGTACTGCTAAAAACAAAAGTACACATATATCACTATGATATGATGTTTTCAGTTCTTTTTTAAACTTACCAGTTAGGGATAGCTGGCTTTACTAGGATTTCCAGTCCTAGTTTTTGAGAAGTCTCTACAGGTTTCCATGTTGGTTACACTGATCTATATTCATCAGCGGAGAAGGGTTCTTTTTTCCCCACAGACTCTCCAGCATTTGTTGTTAGTTGATTTCTTTATGATAACCATTCTTTCTGGGGTGAGATGGTATCTCAGTGCTGTTTTAATTTGCATTTCACAGATGGTTAATGCTGTGGAGCATTTTCTCACGTATTTCTTTCTTTGTTTTCCTTTCTCTGAGAAGTGTGTGTTCATCTTGGATGCCCATTTTGCATTGTGACTTTAAATTAATTATTTTTACTTCTTTATAAATCCTGGATAGAAGGACTTTCTGTGAGTGCTGATTAGTTAAGATTTATTCCAAATGTGGATTGTCTTTTCACTCGGTTAGTAATTTCTTTCAATATGAAAAATCTCTTCAATAAGAGGAGGGCCCAGTTGTTGATTCTTTCAAGTACTTTCCATGTACTATGCTTTTTGTTCATGAACTTTTTGCCTGCCTCTATGTCTTCAAGATTTCCACCTAGTTTCTCTTCCAGGAGATTTAGGGTTTCTGTTTTAATGTTTAGATCTTTAATTCATTTTGACTTTAGTTTAGTGCATGTCATAGACATGGGTCAAGTTTTAGCTTTTGGGATGTAGAGAGCCAGGTTTTCCAGCACCATTTGCTAAAGAGGCTATTTTTCTTTCAACAAGCATGTTTGGCCCTGTTGTCAAAGAAAAGTTAGCTAATGTGTTTGTAGTTGCATCTATATCTTTAAATCAATTCCATTGATCATCAGGTTTATCATTTTATTGCCAATGCTATGCTGATTTTATCACACTGTCTTTGCAGCATAATTTCTTTTTTTCTTCCTTTTATTTATTTATTTATTTTATTATTATTTTTATTGAAGAACAAATAGCAATGAGACATTTTCAAGACAAATTAACAGGACAGATTCGACAAATCAATACATTGCAAAATGTTTTTGTAATGTTTCAGTGCTGTATAAGGTGCATAAATGATATTATACTTGCAGGCATTATTATAGTAGATGTCTCTAATCCGTGAATGAAGAGAGTGCAGCTATACACCTATCTTATCTCTCTACAGCTGATTTGTATCACAGATTCGACAATTAACACCCTCTACCTTGTTATCTCTCTAGTGTTTGTCCATAGTGCTAGAAGTCAACATAATATCTTGTCCAACCACTATTGCTTCTCATAGAATTATCCAGAAGCACGGCATATTTATCCTAACTGTACTGTTTATATACACACATCATGATTCTTCCTTTGTATCCCCCCCCCCTTTTTTTTTGTCTAGACCTGTCAGTGATGGACCCTCCATTATCAATAAACCAATTTAGGTGCCTGAACTCGGCGACCCAATCCAACACAGTCCAGCATTCCACATTAATAGTGAGATGAAGTTGTTGACCATAGCCATTTACAGCTATACCTCATTTTTATACTTTTCTGCTCGATGGTTAAGACCAAGATAGATCAAGACCTATATATCAAAAGATGTAGCTTTTGTTTTTGATCAGGTCACTGAAGTCCCTTCAGGGCTTATCTTGTAATCCTCTACCTTACTCCGTAGATCATATGTCTGTTTCATCCACAGGGATGAGTCACGGACAACGCTTGACCAGTTTGCTCTTTATGAGAGCCTGAGAGAAAGTTTTCTCTCCATGTGACTCTCCCCAGGTACACTATGCATCATCAGTCTCTTTGCCTTCATGATTTGTGTAGATATGTCGAATGTAATTCTAATGGGTTTTCCTTTGAATGTGATCTGCTTCTTCTCTCTAGCAGCTTTCAGTATATTATTTTTGTGTTGTATTTCTGGAATTTTGACTATTTTATATCTTGGTTGAAGTTACTTGGTGTTCTATATGCTTTTGTTACCCAAAGATTATTTCCTCATATTTCAGAAGTCTTGTGTGATTACTTCTCCCCAAATTCTTTTTATGTCATTTGTATTGACTCCTTCATTCTCATTGATATCAATTATTCTCACATTGTTCATCCTGGTGTCATCATACAGATGTTGGATTATTATTTCCTGCATTCTCATTGTTTTTAAGAGATCTGTTCTCTCCTTTTCACTAGCTTCTCCAGTGTCTTCCAGATCTGAACCTCTGTCTTCACTTTCACTCAGACAGTTTTGAAGACTCATGATTGATATTTTTAGTTCTTCTATATCTCTTTGACTATGTTTCATATGTTCTATCTCTTTTCTGTATTGCTCATTCAAAGAATACATCATATTTCTGATCTTTTCAATTTTTTTATCCATGTCTTCTTTAGAGGTAGTTATTAGTTCTTTTTCTGCAGAGCTTCTTCCAAGTTGGGTTCCCTCTGTATATTTCCGTGCTTGTTTCTATATTTCAGATACTATGATTTCAAAGAATTCTTTTTTTTCAAAGAATTCTTTTTTGATTTCAGAAATTATTTCTGCTTTGAGTTCCTCATGACCTTTCTGCTGTTGTTTCTTTGCTTCAGACACTGTTAATTCATACATTTCAGCTGGAATAGTGCTCTCTGCATTGTTTTGGGTGGGCATTGGTTTTCTCCCCGATGTTTCTGGATTTGATTCTAAATTTCAGATGCTATGTATTCAGATATTTCTTTTCTTATTTGAAGAATTAATTTGCGTCTGATTTCCTCTACACCTTTCTGCTGTTGTTCCTTTGCTTCCGTTTCTGTTAATTCATTCATTTCAGCTGAGCTAGTGTCCTCTGCACTTACTGGTGGACTGGAGGCCTGGGATTGTGTTTTTCCTCCATGTCCTTGTCATTTTGCATAGCACTGACCTCTGACCTTTGGTGTAGAGTTTTGGTGCCGCTATAATCTTAACGTGTTATGAGATTCGGTGCCAGTCTATTAAATTTGAGATTACCCAGTTATGCTTGTCCTGGATCTAGCTGTTGTGTTCAGTTCCTTTTTGCTGCAGGTCCTGTGGTTCACCTCTGTTGGTTCCCTGGTCAGGTGAGCACAAACTGAACTGGGATGCTGAGCAAGTAGTGAAAATCCCCACTGTTTTGGCTGGCGTTGGAGTGAGAATCCAGAAAGTTGCAGGAGGCAGTACTCCTGTGTCAGGCAGTTTGTTCTCTAGGTGGTTGGGCCTGGGCTTTGGTGGGTCTGCTGGGCTCTCAAAAGGATAGTGGATGTTCTTATTCAGTAGGTAGGCTGTGCTGGTTAACCAACCAGGGTCCAAGGCCACAGGCCAGAAACCGAGAAGGCTGGGAAATGTCCCTCTAGCATGGCTAGCCTAGAGCCCTCACTCACAGGTTGAGCTGCACTGGGTCTCGGGCCATGGGGGGAGGGATAAGGAATCACTAGAAAATGTCTCTCTGGTGTGGCGGGCCTGGAGTTCTACACTCACTGAACTTTGATGCCCAGGGAGTCAGGGAAATTCCCACTTGCTCAGTAGGCTTTAGGGCAGGGGATCCAGGGAGTTGCTGGTGAGTGGGCGCTGAGGTTTCAGTCTGGTCACTGTCTTGGAGGGTTTGTGGGTAGTGATTGGGGTAGCGCCCGTGGGAAGAAGCCAAAGGCTCTCCCTCAGACTCACCACACACTCACTTATCTGGGAAGACTTGTGAGTCATGCAAATTCCCACTCACTGTGATGGCTTGGGGCCAGATCCAGGAGGCCCCTGGAGTTGGTCCTGGCCCTGCTGTCTCAGGCTGGTCTCTCTAGCTGGGCAGGCATGGGCAGGAGGAGGAAGATCTTTCAGGGTGGCATACAGCAAAGAAACAGCACTTCATGGAGACAGACAGCAAAAGCAAGATGATCAAAGAGGGAGGAATGGCCGAGAGCAGACCTCTTTTTTTTTTTTTTAATTTATTTATTTTATTAAAGAACAAACGGCAATGAGACAATCAAGACAAATTAACAGGACAGATTCGATGAATTAATACATTGCAAACTGTTTTTGTAATGTTTTGGTATCGTACAAGGTGCATACATGATATTATACTTACAGACATTATTATAGCAGATGTCTCTAAATCAGTGAGTTAAAAGAGTGTAGCTGTTTACTTATCTTATTTTTTGTACCTGAATTATATCACAGACTCAATAATTAATACTTTCTACCTTGTTATTTTCTTACCGGTTGTCGACAATACTAGAAGCCAACATAATATCTTGTCCAACCACTATTAGTGCAAATCTTTCTTCTCATAGAATTATGCAGAAGCACGACATATTTATCCTAACTATACTGTTAATACACACACATCATGATTCTTCCTTTGTATACCCCCCTTTTTTTTTTTTTTTTTTTTTTTTTTTTTTTTTGTCTTTTTTGAGACAGGGTCTCACTGTGCAGTTCAGGCTGGCCGTAAGCTCACTTTGTAGCTCAGGCTGGTCTCGAACTCACAACAATCCTCCTGCCTCAGCCTCCCTAGTGCTGGGATTACAGGCATGCGCCACCACGCCCGGCCGTATACCCCTTTTTTGTCTAGACCTTTCAAAGATGGACACTCCATTGTCAATAAACCAATTTAGTTGCCTGATCACAATCCAACATAGTCTAGCATTCCACAATGTAGCATAATTTCAATTCAGGAATTGTAATGCTTCTTGCCTTGCCTTTTTTGACCAGGATTGCCTTTGCTATTCTAGGTTTTCCCTGGTACCAAATACATTTTAGGAATGATTTCTGTAAGTCTGTGAAATACGTTGGTGGTATTTTGATGGGATTATATTAAATCTGTATAACAGTTTTAAGATTATAACCATCTTCACAATGTTCATTCTTCCTGTCCAGGAGCAGGGAGTATCTTTCCATTTTCTGAAATTCTCTAAAATCTCTTTTTTCAGACTACTATAATTTTCACTGAGTAGATATTTTACTTCTCTAGTTAGAATAATTCCTAAGTATTTCATTTCATATGGCTCTATTGTAAAAGGTAATGTTTCAATAGAGTAAAGTCCAAAATCCACACGATCATCTCAATTTATGAGAAAAGGCTTTTGACAAAGTCCAACACTCATTCATGTTCAAAAAACTTTCCTACAGAAAATTGGAATAGATGGCCTCTACTCCAATCTATTAAAAGCCATCTATGACAATACAACAGCTAACATAACTATAGATGGGGAAAAACTGAAAACTTTTACTCTCAGATCAGGAACAAGACAAGGATATCCGCTATCACCACTCCTATGCAGTATAGTTCTAGAATCATTAGACAAGAGACAGAAATAAAAGGAATAAGAATAGCTAAGGAAGAAATTAAACTATCCTTATTTGCAGATGACATGATACTCTACTTGGTAGACCGAAAGAAGTCCACCAAGAAACTAGGAGAATTAATACACAAATTCAGTAGCATAGCAGGATACAAAGTGAACACCCAGAAAACAATAGCTTTCCTCTGCACAGACAACAAACACTTTACTAGGAGAGAAATTAGAAAAATAATACCGTTTCCAATAGGAATTAGCAATAATCTTGATGAAACCAAAAGACGTTGTGCTAAGTGAAATAAATCAGACATTGAAAAATACGCACTACATGCATTAATTATTTGTGGAATCTCAAAATATCAAACTTATGAAGTAAAGACAGATGCTTGTTAACAAGGCTCTACTAAGAGTTGGGGGAACGGATGTTAAGTGATATTAATCCAATGTTACAAACTTTGTTAGACCAGAAGAATAATTCTTAGGGATCTGTTTCATGGCATTTTGTCTACAGTTAGTGACAGTGCATAGCCTCCTTTAATTGCTACAGTGGATTTTAGAAATTATTGGCACAAATAATGTTAAATATGGTAAAAATGATTTTGTTAATGTGGGTGAATTAATTATTCCACAATGTTTACATACATCAAAAGGACACCTTTAGCCCCCCAATTCAATTATAATGTGGCAATTAAATTTTGTAAACATTGAAACCATGGAATGTTTTACTGGTCTTATCAAGCTATCAGCTCTGAGTATTGACCCACTGAAAACAATGCATAATGTTTTATAATTCAGAGGTAAGAAATGACAAACCAATAGAGTCACAGAGATTTTCAGAAAGCAAAGGAAAAAGTGGCTCAAAATTATCTGTTCTTATGTATAATATTACTCCCGGGACATTACAATGAAGAAGAACCAAAAAAAAAAAAAAAAAGTATTTTGGGACCTCCATCAGGTAGTGACAAACATGGTAGAATAAATGAATTTGAAGCAAACACAATTTACAAGTAAAGGTTATATTATTTTCAATGTATTGAAATAGATGGCTTTTAATGTACATCATCCCTGTTAAGAGACAGAGCTGTCAAATGACCAAAGATACATGTTGTTTTATATTCTGAAAAATATTTTCATTATTTGTGTGAAATAAATACATAGTGTTTATTCCCTATCAGTCATTTCAAATTCCTATTAGAATAAAGTTTTAAAAACACCAAATATTAAATCATATTCTCATTAATTTTTATTTTCAGGGAGTAGTTGAGGTGGTGAGATAATTTCATAACTTTAAGAAGGAAATGCCTATCTGGCCACATGTTCAACTGAAAAAATTAATATTTAATCTACCAAAAAACTTTCTGAGTATGGAGGTTTTCAGTTTGTGTGAATTTAGTATTATGTTTTCAGGTGAGTCCTGCAAAGAGAAAGGAAATTACATGACTATTGTCTGTTTCTTAAAAGCTTGAGAAAAGAGCAAGAAAGAAAAACAATGAAAGAGAGAAAGAGTGAAGGGGCTCAAAAGAATATAGAGAAGAGAGACTAATAGGTAGAGACAAAGATAAAAACAGAGACAGACAAAGAGCACAAACACATCATCTAAGATAGCATTCACATATAAACTGATACCTCTGCACAAATTTAACATCCTAAAGTTATTTCCCATAATGAATCAGTATTTATCCATGACAAATCAAGCTATAGCCATCAATTTCATACTTGTGGAAATTACCACACAAATTTAAAAAGACGGAGTCCAAATTACTTGAAGGTTTATCAATTATGACAAAGCAAGTAGTTGAAAAATGAGGCTTTAGTTATCCAATCAACAATTTCCACTAGGAATAATATATGGATATATATTCAATTTCTGTTGCAATAAATGAGCATAACAGTTGAACCAATAGTAATGAAGATGTACTTAATTGTTGCAAATTTAATCAAAGTTGTTATTCCTCCAGCATCCAAACTTCAGTGATCATAGCAATTTTGGTTTTGAAATTATCAATTTGGATTTCATTAAAATGTTAATAATTATGATACTTTTTAATGTTATTTTAGAATGAAAAGAAACAATAATCCATTTTCCTCTGCTGATAATTAAAGAATAGTTCAGGAACATCATCTAATATTAGGTGTCATTAAGCCATACGTGAGTAATATAACAAAGGTCACTTTGCCATTAAGCCCATTAAAATACTCTCTCTCACTTCAAATATATTATCACAGTTAAATTAATTAAATAACATTATGCTATTTTTAAAAAATAATGTATTTTCCATTCATCATTAACCTTCTGAACAGGCTAGAGTTTGAATGTTTAAAAGTACCACTGTGAAATTTTCAAAGAGTATCATGTAATTGCCTGGGATCAAAAGTACTAGATTTTAATCTCAGAGAATAATGTACTACCAGTCTTGCAGTATAGAAGCAGATATAAATTTTAGACAGAATTTCAATATTAGAAAACCCTTTCATCTATCATGTGATTCACTCAATTGCTGTATTCCTTTCTGCATCTTTTTTCCTTTCTCAATTGGTTAAAGAGTTACTATTTTGCTATTGTTTTTAAGGAAAACTGTTCGGGGAAGTTTTATTTAACAAAATAATGTAACTTAACCCCAAATAAGTTTAACCTGAATTCTGCAGTGTGTGTTTCACATGAAGTAACTGTTCACGCACAGGTGGAGAGCAAGTTAGAGGACCATGGAACACAACAGATCTTTCTAATGCATCCCAATTACAGAAGCACCTGTGCTAAATAACCTTGTCCTATTCCTATGAAAAAGAATAGTGTTCAATAACGCTTGCAAGGTCTGATTTCATGCTGAATCAGATTTTTCTCCACTGTTTTTCTGTGACACTCCTTCCACAAAAACAGTGTCTTACAAAGTCAAGTTGAACTTTTGTGTATATTTCAGATACTGCCCACTCTATTTTTTCTCACAATAAAGTACTTTCTCATAAAGCTAGTATCATAAATATTTTAATTTTTTCCAGTAGAAGTTACAAGGAAAACATTTACTTTAAAAATCAAACTGAACATTACTGCTCTGCCTGCACAGGAGTTACATACTGCTAAATTGCACAAATAGACTCTCATTGATGAGGAATAACTTGAATTCCAACTTCCTGTTTCAGTGCTTCAAAAGTAACCCATGCTTGATGATGTGTTAAATCGCCAAAGCCTATAAATGAGGAGCTAGAAATTAGCAGTTTCATTTACCTTTGCATCAGGATAGAAATATACATTTATTTTTTGCAGTCTTTAACCACATGCCTTATTACCAAGAACACAACCAGAAAAAATTGAAAAATCAACCATACTAACATTTGATTTCCAAGAGATTTTCAAATGTAGCTGAAACCAACGTGTAAGATTTAATAGTATGAAATTACTTACAATGTTAAAAATGGTGTGCAAATTCAGTAAAATATATATTGCATATAGATCATGTACATAGAGAGAGTCATGGTGATCAAGTCGGCGGCACTCATTATGCAGCAGAATTGACAATTACACATAAAGATGTCATTGTAGCATGAAAAACACATTCAAAAGCTGAAGTGCATACTATTTTCTGTGTCATGCTGTACAACCATTGTGCAAAGCTTAGTTTATATCCTGTTTATTGATTTGTTGGCCTACTCAAAAGCTTTTCATGAACATTTAACCAAATATTTAATAGAATGAATCAATTCATGGTTAAGAAAACTCATTTTAAGGGTGAAGGGAGCTCTATTCTCCATGAGCATATAAGGTCTCATTAATGCTTACAAAGTGTAGACAGCTTTGAACTTGATTAAAATCACGTTTCACTGTACCCCCTTATGTGCATTATGTTCTGAATAGAATTTAATTTGTATTTTACAATTACAGCATTGTCATAAGACAATAAGAATATAAGTAAAAGTAACCATATTCTAGGATTAGAAAGTAGGGTATAAAAGAAAAGATGGAAAAACTAAATGCAGGTATATAGTATAGATTTATATTCTATTTGCATCTTTAAATGTAAAAGCTCATATTAAACATAATAACAATTATCCATAAATTGATAACTTACAGAAACTTCTTCTCGAAGTGATAACATGTATAAGTATTACTCAGTTTCTAAAATACTAAACAAGAAACAAGGAGCCAGGGATGGCTCAGTAGAATAAATGCTTGCCTGGCAAGCACAAGGGCCTGAGTTGAATCCCCAATCTGCCAAAAAAAAAAAAAGGCAAAATTTAGATTTAATATGTATGACATATAAACTTTAATAAAAGTGCCATAAAATTGAAGATTTGCATTGTTCACAAAGTTTTCTGATTGCAAGAAAGCAGTTATGCTAAAAGACTAAGGGATAAAGCAACACTGCTTTTCTAATCAAATCTAAATTTGTCTGAGTTAAGTAAATTGAAGCAAAGTTTCCTCATAAACATGGCAGTTTGACTTATCTTTTTAAATAGCATGTACTCTTCTACAAAATGAATGCATATGATATGGTTTGAGAATAAAATTTTCCTCATTTGGAAAAGCAAAACCATCTAAAATCTGGAATCTTGTGCTTCATTATAATCATGATTATTAAGTTTATTAGTACCATGTAGATACACATAATAATCCCATTCATCATAGGATATTTGCATCTATATAAAACATATCTTTTATTCCTTCTAATCAGATTTATTTGTAGGTTTTTAGATATACCTAATGATTGTTATAACCTGTATAACCATTTTGTAACTAGAACAGCTATTTTGTAACTAGAACAGCTATTTTGTAACTAGAACAGCTATTTTGTTATACAACTCTGTACGTTTCTCTTATAACCTGTGTAACTCTGTTTTGTATCCAGACACCACTATGTAGTCAAAAAAACTCAGTAAGTTTCCACCACAACTGTTAATCATTAAATATATAACTCCATGTTGCATCCAACCACCATTGTGCTGTCGTATAACTTAGTAAGTCAGCGCTGTGTTGTTAGGTAGCTCAGTAAGTTCCCATGATAACTAGTCACTATTAAATCACCAAAGCACACAATATGTTCAATATGTGATTAATCTGTGATTAACACAAATTGCAATTGCTTGTTCTAAGATTGTACCTACCTATTACAAAAATGCAACCCTTTGTTCTTTCAATTGCCTTGATTCTTGACCCCCTGCTGCACTTCTCTCGTGCCCAGGCTGACCGCTCACTTTATGGTTTAATATGGTAACTTGCCCTAAGTGACTCCATCTTTGCCCTAGCTATGACCCCCTCTAGCTTTCTCACCTACACCCCCCCTTAAGAAACATCCACGTTGCTATGTACCAAATATGGTCAGAAGCAGAAACTTCTGACCCTGCCAAGTTTCCTATCCTGGGTAACCGACCCCCACCTTGCTTTGTGGCTTTTGAACTTAAATACCCCTACCTGCCTTGCCTCGGGCGCGCCTCTTTGCAACCTTGCAGAGTCCGTGCTGGGTACCAGCTAAAATAAAGCGCTACTTTCATTTTGGACGTTTGCCTCATTGTCTCCTTTTTTGAGTTACAACAATGATCATATTAAACTTAGTTAAATTTGTACCTGCACATGATATAACCTACTTTCTCCCCTTCTTTTACTTTCCTTTAACCTCTCTTTCCCTCACCATTTATAAAAGCTCTTTTTCAATGTTTTACCTTTTTACTCAATTTTCTTTAACATTTTCGTCTTTCCTTTTTCCTTTCCTTTCCTTTTCTTCCCTTTCCCCTTCCCTTCCCTTCCCTTCCCTTCCCTTCCCTTCCCTTCCCTTTTCCCATCACCATTTGAACAACTTCTCCCTATTTCACAACACCTGTTGTACATTTTGGTCATAATTTACACTTTCTGATCCTCACAACAGAGAAACAATGTAGTATTTACATGTGTGGCCGATTTACTTTAGAGTATGAACTCAAGGGACACGCATTTTCCCGGAAATGTCTTGATTCCGCTTTCATTCCTGCTCTCCTCTCCTCCCTTGAAACTTTTTTCCTCCCTTATTTACTAAGCTGTGTTTCCATTTTACTTTCTTTACTCATTTCTTTCGTCATCACTTCTCTTCCTTGCTCTGCCCCTGAGCCCATACTCTTAAAGGAAACAAACCAACGTGTATGGAACCCTGTGCTTAGTGTAAAAGATGTCCTCTTGTTCCAAGAATGTGCATCTTGGGAAATCTTTCAATTATGTTCTAAAATGTATGTGAGATAAATGTGAAATTTCAGTTAATAGCTGATGAACAAAAAGAAATTTGACAGGGTTTTCACTAAAACTCAGCGACTGTGCTTCTCTTACCTACTCAAAATGAGTCATATGGCAAATGCAGAAAATTCTAAGGCAAAGGAGTCAATTGCCCAACTTACAGATGGGATGTAATGAAGCACCTGTTCCACTTACTGCTGATAATTTAAAAGGCCAGGCTAATGAAACATACATTTTCATCATTACTTCTCTTTCAGAATTGTTTAAGGTTTAGTTGGTAATTTTTCCTTCCTTTTTCATTTTAATGTTTAAACAGCAAATTATTTCTCTAAGAACTTTATTTTGCCATCTTTTCTCTCTCTTTCTCTCTCTCTCTCTCTCTCTCTTTCTCTCTCTCTCTGTCTCTCTCTTTCTTTTTTCTATATTTAGGGCAAGGTCTACAGGGTGTCCAGCATCTCACTACACAGATCGCACTCCTAGTGATTCTCCTATTTTCATCCTCCCATGTGCTGGGATTACAGGTGTGTACCACCACGCCCAGTCTCATTCACAGTCTCAGTGTTCCCCAACAGTGGGGCCAGCATGGCAGGCCCTGGAATTCAATCGCTGGCCACTGTGCTCTGCCCAAGCAGGTGCTTTAGTTCACTGAACTATTTGACTGGCCCATATTTTCTGCATTTTTGTTTGTTTATTTATGTTTTCTGTATTTAAGGGAAAGGTCTACAGGGTGTTCAGGATCTCAGTACTAAATCAAAACTCTGGCCCTGGCACCTGCCTGCAGGCACTTTAATCCACTGAGCTATTTGGCCAGTCCTGTTTTCTGCTTTTTGGATTTCACTTTTTCCTGAAAAAAATTTTGTGTACACACATACATGCATAGTGCATACATTCACATCTGGTAGTACTTGTCCTGTTATACAATCATTCCAAAAAGTATTGTCTCCCTGCATGCTGATAATGTCAACTTATTTGAAACATACCTATGCAGAGACACAAAGTTAAGATGCGACATACTGGTTAAATGTGAGCTGTAAATCCAATGCCTGATGTCGTCATGAGAAGAGCACACAAAGAGACAGGGAGAGAGGCCATTTGAGAAGAGAAGCAGAGAAGGCAGCTACATCTTGAAACTTAAAGAAATATCTTTTTTCCTGACAATTCCCATAATAAGTCAATTATGCTAGAATTTTATTTTTTTTAAATTTCTGTTGTCCTTAAATATGAAAGAATATGCTTCTATTGAATAATACCTCCAGTTTCTGATTATTGGTTATCCTAGCAGCACTAGAGAAAATCGATGACTACTATGTATGAAATGTTATTTTCTCTTAAAAATTTCTATTGAAAGTAAATTAACATATATGTAATGTTAATGTAAAGAAATTATATTCAAATCAGAATATCTGGTGGTCCATGTTATATGCCACAGGATGTAACCAATGGTATTCTCATTTTGATTTGCAAAATTTTTCTTTCATTTTCTTTCCTTTTAATCTGATTTGGATGTCTCAGTTACTCTTCTCTCATTTCTGGCACAAACACCAGACACTCAAAATTAGGGAAAATAGGTTTATTAGCTCAGAGTTACTGGAGGTTTCAGCACATACTCAGCTGGCTGCAAAACAGAGTGGCACACAGCAGAGAGCAACCTTTCATGGCAGTGGCGAAGAGCAGAGAGCGAAATGACAGGAGCAGTGGCAACGATGGCTTCGGAGAACAAATGTGTCTTCCTTATGCTGCATTTAGGCTGTCTGGTCCAGGCTGTATGTAGTACTCACTCCCATAATCCCCGAAGCACCCATACACATAATCACAGTGGATCATGAGTTAATCACAAACCCTACATGTCCATCCCATGCCTGCATGAGGCATGAGGCTTGGGGGAACAACTACACGCAAACCATAACATGGAACAACCAAGAGCTCTATAAATGTTAACATATTCATCTATTTTTCTCACTCTTGACATAGTATTCAGAATCTTAACTATTTATTTGTATGGATTATGTGTTGTTTTGCATTTGTTTAATTTCACTGCATCATAAAATTTGTATTTCTCATTTTTACATCAGAATATATGGTAAAGATAGATAGAAATTCTTTTATATAATAAAAATGTTGAGACTGGGCATGTGGCGTGAACCTGTAATCCCAGCACTTGGGAGGCTGGAAACAGGAGGATCATTATAAGTCTGATCTAGTAGTGAGACCCTGAACATCCTGTAGACCCTTCCCTGAAATATAGAAAAAATAAAATAAAATAAAAAACTAAAAAATAAAAATGTCCATTTAATTGTACATAGGTTTTAATTGAAATCACTTTCAGTGTAAATTTTTTTTTTAATTTATTCTTTTATTAGTACGTGTTTGTAGCACATAGTGATTACATTAATTGTGGGAAGTTCGTACATGTTAATGACACATCTCAATTTTTTAACATACAACAATACATATGTTACAGATTTTCAAAACAGGAATAGCTAATTAACAATAGTTATTATATATATTTTTATTTTCCATAATTTTATTGAAGAACAAATAGCAATGAGTCAGTTTCAAATCAAATTAGTAGAACAGATTCAATAATTAACACATTGCATATTATTTTCGTAGTGTCTTTTTGTTGTACAGGGTGCATAAATGATATTCTATGTACAAACAGTAATAAAACAGATGCCTCGAATGTAGCTGTATACCTATCTTTTTTTTTAAGCTGAATTATAGTACAGTTTCAATAATTAATACTTTAAATTGAATCCCACTGAAGATTAGATTAAGAAATTTATTCAGACAGGGTCAGGCAGCTTGAGTCACCAAAAAAAAAAAATCCTTTGGGGGCTTGTCCTTAGCTCAGTTGTTTAAGCTTCTGCTCATGTTTCAGACAGAGTCTCACCATGTGCTTCAGGCTGGCCTTGAGCTGGGGAGATGCAGGCTGGCCTTAAATTCACTGTGTAGCCCCAAACTTGGGTGATCCTCCTGCCTCAGTTTCCCATGTGCTGAAATTACAGGTGTGCACCACCAGACCCAGGGCTCTATGTGTGTGTGTGGTCAGATTGAAGGAAGACCTTTGAGCTCTATGTGTGGACTCAAAAATATGATATTGTATATTTCTCATATATAAAAGAACTTGAGATGTGACTGATAACCGAGAAAAACATTTTTATACATTCACTAATGAGCACCATAGGTAAGAGAAGTATCTAAAGTATCACAAAATCATGACTATTTTTGAAAGAAAGTTCCCCAGAGAAATTTTTGGAGATAAACCATAGCTCATAATCTGTGATGGGTGTCTATGACACTTTATCAGTTTGTTAGTCTTGATACTTTTGGCATTTTGAATTAGGCAGTACTTTGTTGTGGGTAAGCTGCTGTGTATATTGTAGGATATTTAACTATATCCCAAGACCTCTAGCCACTACATAACAATACCAGTTTTTCCCTTGTACCACTGTCAGTGAGTTGTCACACGTAGCATTTCCAGACCTGATGGGGGGCTGCAAATTCAACCCCTGATTGAGAACAACTGGATTAGACTAAAGATTGTGGTA